>CABHPQ010049472.1:6934-19299 GCA_902168405.1 Peromyscus aztecus
AGAAAGAAAGAAAGAAAGAAAGAAAGAAAGAAAGAAAGAAAGGAAAGGAAAGGAAAAAAAAGTAGCCACGCTTTGTGGCTAAAAGCTGAAATCCAGCCACATGTTCCTGCTTGAGCTGAGTCTAGCCTGGTCTCCGGCTTCTTTAAGCTCCGACCATGTGCATTGGCCTTTCGGCCAAAAGCAGTTCTATCTGCTCTTGCATGTAGCAGTTGCAATTACAGTCAAGTGCAGCCTACTGGTAGTTGTTTGTGGCACCAGCTGCAGGCCTGAGTTGTTCATAGCACCAGCTGCAGGTAACCACTTGTAGCTATGGTCGGTTGGGCCTGGGGCCTAGGCTGAGCTGGGCTCAAGCAGGGAGCCAGGCCCGCCGAGGCCAGGATCTGGGCCAGCCCGCCGAGCCAAGCCCAGCTGAGTGGATTTTAATGAGTTCTTGCCATGTTGGGCACCAAATGTAGATGTAACAGTCTTATTAAATAAGAAACAGAGTCAAATGCAGAGTTAAAAGCCCAAGAGGTCAAATCAGTAGCTAAGAGCTGAGATTTAAAACCACCTTCTTACCCTTCCTGCCGCTGCCATCCTTCCCCTCAGAAAGAGACCTACTTCCTGTGTGTCTGTCTTTTTATTGACTTTCTGTTCTGCCTTCTTATTGGTTGTAAACCCAACCACATGACCTCCTCATCACTGCCTGTATATATAGAATTCTAGGTCTCTATACTTGGTATTGAGATTAAAGGCATGTGTCTCCATGCTGGCTGTATCATTGAACACACAGAGATCAGTCCGTCATGTGATCGGGATTAAAGGTGTGTGCCACCACCGCCTGGCTTCTGCTTTGTATGACTTGCTATTAGCTCTGACCCCCAGGCAAATTTATTTATTAACATACAAATAAAATCATATTTCAGTACAAATAAAATATCACCATACAACTGTTTACTAACTACTGTTTTCTCAAGCACTCTGTGACAATCTTTATTGTGATGGTCAGGATCAATACTGACAGAAGAAAGAATGTGATAGATATAGCTTTGGCCATTAATCTCTCCCAATCTATTGATATCTATTTACACCATTCGTTATTTCCATGGCAGTGTGGATGATTTTTAGTTTCATGAGGTCACAGTTGTCAGTTTTAGACCTCTATTCCTTACAAAATGGAATCCTGCCTGGAAAATACTGTCTTACACCTGTTCCTTGTAAGATACTGCCTATGTTGTCTTCTAGGGTTTCCAGTACCTCAGTACTCAGATTGAGGTCTTTGATCCATTTCTATCTAATATTTGTGAAAAGTAATAACGTGAGTCCAATTTCATTGTACTGCAAGTGGATGCCCAATTTTCTCAGTTGGATTCCTTGAAGATGCTGTCTTTCCTGCAGTGTAGGTGTTTTGCCTTTTGAGATTATCATAGACTTATTTCACTTTCCTTCCTTTTTCCCCCCACCTAAACAATCCCATATGCCCTTTGTGCTCACTTCCAAATTCATAGCTTCTTTTTTTCTGCAATTGTTCTCACATAAATAGATGTGTGTGTTTATTCCTATGTTTTTTCCACATGGGAAAATAAAACCTGTTCAGTCTGTATAATGTTACTTATGTGTTTACAAGCCTACCATTCGGTATTGAATAACCAATTACTATGCTCCTCAATAGAAAGATTATACCTCCCAGTCATGGCTTTCATCAGTTGCTTGTGAATTTTATCTGTAGAAATGAGGCCTCATGATGTTTCCCCAGTCTACTCTGGCATGCCTATTGTTATTGTCATCCTTCTTCTGCTCTTATTGAGGCAGTCATATAGATGACACCTTGTGGGTATAGCTTCTGATATTACTAGGATAAAGAATCTCATACCAACCTCCCTGACCCTCTGGCTCCTTCTATCTTTCTGGCACCTCTTACACAGTGTTCCCTGTACCTCAGGTATGGGGATGTTTTTAAATATATCATTTGGGACTAGGCTCCACATCTCGGCCTTCTGATTGGTTGTGGTTTTCTGTAATCGTTCAGTGTGTTGAAAACAGAAGTTTGCTTTAAGAGAAGTGAAGAATACAGTTTTCCGTGGGTATAAGCACAAAACGGTGGGTTTTTTTTTTGTATCGTTGTTGCCTTTGCTGCTGTTAGGGGCTATGCTGGTTTAGAAAAGTGGCAGTTATTTATACTGTACATCACATCACTGGTCCTGGGGAGTTAGCTAGGTTTTTTTTTTTAACTATCTAGCTCTATAAGATATCTTTTTTTTATAACTCATTTATTTTAATTTTATGTGCATTGGTGCTTTTGCCTGCATGTATGTCTGTGTGATGGTGTCGGATCTTGGAGTTACAGACAGTTGTGAGCTGCCATGTGGGTGCTGGGAATTGAACCCAGGTCCTCTGGAAGAGCAGTCAGTGCTCTTAACAGCTGAGCCATCTTTCCAGCCACTCTATATCTTAAAGACAGCAATGATATTACCTCCTGTATTCATCTTTTATCTCAGGATTCCTTATAAAATCTAGAGTCATTTCTGTTACCACATGAAAATTAGGATGTATATTCTTTCCTATTTTTGTGAAGAATGTTATGTTTTTTGTTTTCTTTTTTAACTTGGCATTGCATTGTATCTGTGAATTGTTTTTGCAAGATGATCATTTCTCCAATATATATTCGACCATTCTATGATTATTAAATACCTTTTCATTGTGTAGGATTTTTCTTAAATCCTTTCTCCTGAGATTGGAAGTTTACTTTCTTCTTCTTGGTTATGTTTAATCCAAGATATTTTATTTTAAAGACATGCTATTTTAAATAGGGATTCTGTCCATGATATCTTCCTAAGGTGACCTTATTTTTGGTATACAGAAAGGCTGTTGATTATAGTAAACTGAATCTTTCCTTGTCATATTGTTTCTATTGTTGATTTTACTACACAAGTTCTGGTACAATTTGTCTATATCTTAGGTATAATAGTGTGTCACCTGAAGTTGGGGATAATGTAAGTTCATCTTTTCATAGATGTGTGCTTTTAATTTCCTTCACTTCCTGTATTGCTCAGTGTAATACCTCCAAAGCAACATTGTAAAGGACTGGGTTTAGGGGGCACCCTGTGTTCTTCAAGATTTTAGTAGGTTTCCATGCAGTATTTCTACATATAGGATGGTGCTGGCAAGTATGTTTGTCAGAGATAACTTGTAATATTTTGAGGTATGTTCCCTCTGTTACTACTCTCTCTGGGAGTACTAGTTATAAAATATGAGTTATGCTGTCTAAGGCTTTTTCTTCATCTATTGAGTTAATCCTATGCTTTGTTGCCTCGATTACATTTTATGATTTATTGTATTTATAGAATTCTGTATGTTGAACCATGCCTGAACCCATGGAATAAAGACACTTTAATCATTGTGGAAGATCTTCTTGAAATGGGCATGTATTCATTTTTCTAGTTTCTCTGCTCTTGGGCACATTTCTCTCTGTCTCTCTGTCTCTCTGTCTCTCTCTTTCTCTCTCTCTCTGTTTCTCTATCTCTGTCACTCTGTGTGTGTGTGTGTGTTCATGTGTTTGTATGTGTATGTGTGTGTTTTCTTTGATGGGGATTAAATAAACTGGCTCTATATAATATTTTTGGGTGTGATTCTTGATATTCTATGTTTCAAATAAAATGTTAAGTGAGTTTGGTTGTAATTATTCTTTGAAGGACTTGCGATAAGACTGGTGTCTTTTTTATGTGCTTCCCCATTGATTTTAAGAGCAACTGAACCAGTTTTCACTTCCACCAATAAGGAAAAAATGCAGCTCTTTCTCTGTATCCTCATCAGCTTGGGATATCATTGATTTTAGTGATCTTGATTATTCTGACTGCAGTAAGACAAAATCTCTACGTAGTTTTAAATTTTTTCCCTGATGGCTAAGGATGTTGAATAAGTTTTATGTTTTTCTCAGCCATTTGTGTTTCACTTTCGGAAAACATCCTTTTTAGTTTTATAATCCATATTTTGAAATAGAGTCATTTGTTTTCTGAAGTCCATTTGGCTGGTGAGTTAGAGAGAGGAGGATCCCTGGGCATATTCGTCGGGCTTGGTATCTATAGAATATACTTCTCATGAATTTACTCTATTCTTCAAATGTGAATGACTCATGTGTACCCTAGTAAAGCATATCCAGATTCATTTGCTACTGAAGTCATTTAACAAAAGATAAACTGCACAGATGTACTTTTGAAAACAGATTTCAGCCTCTCTTTTAAATAATGTGGAACACGGAGGCAGACCCAAAGAGTTTGTTATGTGAAACCTTCTAGTTTGTTTGGACCATTCAACCACAAATCACAATTACAGCTGAAAGTAAATATGAATGAAGCACAACATAAAATTCACTTCTGCAGTGTTTTTGTCTATGGCTCTAGTAATTGTGACATTACCAAGTATTACAATAGTTTTTAGTAATACAGATATGTTTGTTACACCAGAATGATTATTTTAATTAGCTTAGTATATATTTATGTGCTTTTTGAATGAGATCATTTTCACACGGTCTGTATTGCTTCTTGAAACACTTTATTTGATCATTCAGAAAAGTAAGAACAGACCATAGATCATGGGAATGGAAAGGAGAAGTAAGTCAGGAATTTGGTATGTGGTATCCTGACTTCACAGGAGTGGGTACAATTCATTCAGAAAGAAATGGTGATTTATATGTGATACTGATTCCGTAGTCAAGAGGATATGATGAATAATTGTCATCCCGTTGTCCTCTGTGTAAACATGAAAAAATAGTTGAAAGGAGAGGAAAGATTTCATCCTTGAGAGTGCATGAACACAAAATTAAATATAACAGTATAGAGTATAGGGAAGGGATTACACACAAACTGTTCCTTTCTTAGAAACCACAAGTACTTTACACTTTGGATTCCATAGGAGCACTGTCTACAGGAAATAATTACATTCTGTGGCCTCACATGAAAGTTGACATTGAGAGGATTCAGAGAATATATAGAAAAGTTCAACATGCTTGTACCATATCTGTGGCAAATAATATTCCACAATCATAAGTTAATTAAGATTTTTCAAATGACAATGTACATTTTCTTGATGTAATATTACACATTATGAATGTATTAGTAATTCTGAATAAGATAAAAGCCCTTCATATAAATAAAAATATTCTATCCTTCACTTTTGACACTAAGATTTTCTGCTTTAAATGACAAATAATATTCTGTCCTGATTTTGTCTAATTTTGTGTTCACTGTTTTCCTTTCACATACTTATTTCTAATTTTTTATGTAATAAGCACAAATACATACAAATATCAAGATGATTAAGCATGGCTTCTGTTTCTACTCACCTACAGAAGGTCTTTACTTGGGACAAGTATCTGTAAAAGAATGTGAATGGTGTAAGGAGAGACAGAAATGTTATCATAAGAATATAAGAACAGCTCACCAATGACTATTTCTTCAATAGCAATTGAAAGACAGCATATTACTAGATACAATCTGAATGAGGGGATTAACTGAGTAGATACATAGTTAGACTCTCTGTCTCTCTCTATATATGTGCATACATATATTTATTAATATACATCAATACACACACACACACACATATATGATATAGCCAAAAAAATTTCATTGAAGTTACCTGTAGCCAGAACATCTTGAATGTTTTCTGGTGGAATGTTCTGTTTCTCAGAAAATTTCACAAGTCTTCCATGTTCTTCTTCATTCAAAGGCTCACCTTTTCCTACATTTCATGAATGACAATGTCAGAGACATGTTCAGTAGAATTCTGTAGAACTTGCATTGATTCCTCAGTGTCCCACCATGGTATACAACAGAAAATCTCAACCTCTCCAAATTCATGTATGCTGGGTAGGTCGATACAATCAATAATAATTTCCCCATGTTCAATTTAATGAAGTCTAAATGGTGGTATGATATCACTTTCCAGTGTTTCAT
The DNA here is from genome assembly GCA_902168405.1 of Peromyscus aztecus. Lineage (NCBI taxonomy): Eukaryota > Metazoa > Chordata > Mammalia > Rodentia > Cricetidae > Peromyscus > Peromyscus aztecus. The sequence goes on from CABHPQ010049472.1 coordinate 12,868, forward strand.
GATACATCAAATATAAAAACTCTTCTCTAGAGTATTCATGCATCTCAATCCTATCCACTTTCAAAAACATAAAACTAGAGAATCATGAATGCCTCTCAATGGAACTTTCACATTTCTCCCACGTCTATACTCGAGAGTTCATGTTTTAATTTCATACACTCCTGATCAAATGACACTCAACATGGTCTGAACTTTGGGAAAACAGTATTTGTTCCATTCTTTCCAGTGAGGATACATGAAGATAAAGTCTTCCAATAGCCTCCCCCATTGTCCCTAGTCGTCAGTGACCATGCTACTTGAATTACAATATAATGTCAGAATTGGTCCACACAACAATAGGATTGTCATTTAGTGGACAGGTATTTAGAAATCCCATGATACTATATTTGGGAGTGAATCTGACTTAATCCTCTTTTGCAGAGTCATACTTATGCTACAATTTCAGAGAATCCCCTACCATTCTTACCAAGAACAAAAATCAGTTTTGTCTCCCGGTTGGCTCTATCCACATTCTTATTCGTAAAGACTGCATGCTTTTGTGTTAAATACACAAGTTGAAATGTATTGTCACCTTCAACTGTAAAATGGAAATATTTAAAAACTCAGTGTCAGTCATTTTTCTACTTTATTTGATGCCACCTATTTGCTAAACATTTATATTGACCCTGACTCTAGCAATCATCTCTGATTCACTATCATATGACTCATGTGTGCAAAGCTATTCTTGTAGTCATTCATTTTGCATGTCCCATCATAATACAGTGACCAGTCATTTCTGCTCTTCAAACCTGATAGTGAATCGTAAGTACAGACATTTTCTCTTTTCTCTGAATTACTCATGTCAAGACTTGTATAACCAGTCTGTTGGTGATTCCTTTCCCTTTCAACCAGATCCCAAAGCCCTTTTCTCAATTTCCTGAAAGTGTAAAACTTTGTGTCATATCATTATAACATTAGGTGGGCAAATGAATACATGTGCAAAAATAGACCATACGGTAACAGGTACAAAAGTTATCATCTTGTAAGATTATTAATAGAAAGATGTAAAGATGAACATTTTGAGTATACCATACATTCATATTGTGTATGTGTCTCTGTGTGTGTCTGTGTTTCTGTGTGTGTAAGCCTGTCTGTCTGATTCTCTCTCTCTCTCTCTCTCTCTCTCTCTCTGTGTGTGTGTGTGTGTGTGTGTGTGTGTGTGTGTGTGAGAGAGAGAGAGAGAGAGAGAGAGAGAGAGAGAGAGAGAGAGAGATTTCCACTTACTGATGCTTATTAAATGATAAAAATTGGTTCACAGGAAAATAAAAGGATTTTAGTATCTAGTCATATTTGATTACAGGACTGCTTTTTAATATCCATGTTAAGTTAGGAAAGCATTAGACTTGCCAGAAGAATGTGTCCTCTGTTCACTTAAGGGCAAACTATATATAATTCAGTGGAATAGTGTTGCTATTACTTAAGCAATTCTTACAAAATTGGAGTAGTCAGTCTGAAATTCTTGAAACAGATTTTTGCCATAACAGCTTTTAAAAATTGAATTTTATCTTCCAATAATCTAAATTTTGTGATCTCTCCAAAATACGAGAAAGGAAACTTTGAAATAGCACTGTTAATTTAAATTGTCCATGAATCAAGGATGACACCTCATGTTTGCAATTTAAGCACTTGAGAGCCTGAGGCATGAAGTTTGCAAAGGTGTTTGAGGCCACTGAGACCTATTGATGAGTTTCAGGTATGTCCAATATCAAAGTGAGACATCGTATGAAAGAATAAACACTGAATATTAACTAGAAATAAATTTTCATGCGGAAAAACTATTTGAAGACATTTTGTTAGAATTATTCACATTTTTAGGTAATAGTGTTCTCCAAGTAAAGTTCAGATGGCCTACAATGTAATCTGACTTTGTAGCATATATCAGTTCATTGGAAGGATTGATAACTTTCCAAGCAGCCATAATTGTTTTGGATCCATGTACAACCTATGTACACCTATGGGTGGCTGAAGTATTAGTATGAATGTGCACACTCACATTGCTTTTGTTCATAGAGGAAACTCCCAGATCCTGTACTTACATTGGGTTTTGTAGCTGCCATCTGCTTGCTTATACCCAATGACTTTGGTCTTTGAGCATTGACCATTTGAACTGAAAATCAAACAGAGAATCCATGGTTTATTCTTTATAAACTTGGAATTCATATTACAGACCTTCACGTGTTACAATGAACTTGAGGGAGTAATAGTGTCAATGAACAGTGTACAGAGCTTGGAATGAAGTGTCTATGCTTACCTTATTATTCCTAATTCTTCTTTAGAAAATATCATCCTGTTTGTAATCATACAGATGACTTACTTCCTTATTTGTGCCAATTTTGGCAAGTGCTCTGTAGGCCCTTATGCCTTCCTTATCCAAACTACACTATTCACAGCATATGATTTTAATTATGCTAATTCTCCTGTGCTTGTCCAGAGATAATATGGACACAAGTTTATATGCATGTGCTTTTATTTGCAACCTAAAACTTACAGTTGTGGCTATAAGAGAGAAATGGTCTAAGCATTTTAGTCCTTACTGTGTTATGTAGTTTTTCATTAAACACAGATATCCAAATGCCAGAGAGAGAGTCTTTGAACTTAAAGATTCAGAGAAAGGGATTCATAAGTTAGATTTATCTGACCTGTTTGTGGAGAACTTTTCTCTGACATCATTGTTTGGATAAGATAATATATATGGCATTGACACAAATGCTCACATATACCTTCTGACTTACTAGAAATGAGAACCTTAGAGTTCCATGCTTCTAATATTAGAGAATAAAATTCAACCACAAGCCTCCAACCACAAGAATTTCTAAGGAAACACTCATGGAATTGGAGACAGTGTGTAATCTCTGTGTGGTGTCCAGAGATGCTCCATCATGGAATAATATAATCACATTGCTAAAGATGTGATTTCATGACCAAAACCAGAACATTCCCCTATAAATTTAACAACATAAACCTTGAGAAACCTAAGTAGTCTGCTCAGTTTACATGGCTGACCATTTGCTTACTTGACATAAAATGTGACTCCCATTTCACTACATTCCTCATTACAAGTAATTTCACGAAGGTAGAGTCTCAGAGGTGCTTCCGATTTTATCTTGTCAACATTGTCAGCAGCGATGGCAATTGTTAGCCATTTTCCTTCAATCTGAAAAAATTAAAAGGCAAATAAAGGAAGGAAATAAAACAGGTCATGAAAATATGATTTGGTATTCTCATCTCTGATCCCAGTCTTTGGAAATAAGTAAACTTACTAGAACTATCTATCAATCAATAATATTTTATTTATTAGTTCAAGATTTTGTATTTATGGCTGTATAATAACACAGAGTAGTATGATAACTTGATTAACACAGCATTTTGGACCTGAGACTTTGCAGAACTGTTCATGCTTTGGCCTCTTACACTCTGCAGATTCAACCCATATTTACCTTATTTTAATTGTTTCATCCTAGAGAAATAAGATTGGAAAAGTGTACCTGAGTGAAAGTCAGAAAGGGTATTTCATGAATATGGACTTGCATGGACTAGCTGAATGATGCAGCATGTCCATAGAAATATACTATTGAGGAACCTCAGACATACGCACAAACCAAATGAATTTACCTCAGCATGAGCATGAGCCAGTCCAAATGCCAAAGCCAGCAGCAGAAACTTTACCATGGTGGCACCTGTCCTTGGTCTTCTACAGAAGCTCAAAAGAGGTCAGTGGATGTGAAGGAACTGAACTGACAAAGCTTTTAAGGCAGCTAGTTAGAGGGAGTTTCATGGAATCAACCAATGGTTCTGCACCACAACAACCTACATCTGTCCGGTATTTCCTCTTTGGCCCTGCTGAATGGTGTATGATCTCATATCCCTAAGGTAGTAAGATTAGCCTTAAGGTCAGGTTATGTTGGGATGATAAATTGAGCATCCTGTCAGAAAGAAAGGACTATCCCTGTGAGAGCATTAAGGAATAACTTTGCCTCCAGAACTATACTGGTGGGTAAAGGTCACAATTCATATGTTCTACATGATTCATTTAACCAAAATGACATGCACTTAAAATACATTCCAAATCTAAGCATAATACTGTATAGTTAAATGAATTAAAACTGTGGGCCGGGCCATATGCTTGAGAGTAACCACACTCTTAGAAGATAAGATGTTAAAAATTAAAGAGGATTTCCTATAAGGATGTTGATATGTCTTGTGCTACCTTTAAGTCTTTCCATATATTGACTACTATATCATTATAGTACATTGACTTTAACTACCATGGTACAGAGTTACAAGAGCTATCATCAAAGTTTAACTGTGTAAATAATAGGAAAAATGCTGCTAGATGTCCACTGGTAGTAAAGACAATTGGCATTAATTAAAAGAAACCAAATCAAATGAAACAGTCTATAAAAATATTGATCTCAGAGAAATTGTATGAGTATGCAAAGGGACTCTATAGTCAAGCAGAAAATAATGATTTACATTTCCTAAAGCAACAACACTCCCAGTCCAGTGGAATTCTTTACACATCAAAACCAAGGTCTGTGTTGTGCTTAGCCATAGGATCTTGTCATCCATTTCCAGGAACCATCAAGAAGAATATCAGGACTCTGCAGTTCTTGTTTATCCTCTGCCCCTTCTCTCTCTAACACATTGAATAACCTACAGTTATCACTTTGGTAATTTTGTTTGACAACCCATGGTTTCTGACTGCACCATTACAAAGCATTAGTCTGTAATTCATGGCACTTTCTTTAGATAATATCCTGTTATTATCTCTAATTCTTTCAGTTTTTGAAATTATATTATAATAACATCAGTCCACACTTCTGTTTCTTCTCTTTCAACCCGTTAATTTGTAGCTCCTAAATCTATTTCAATTTTGTGGAATCTTTTTTCATTAAAAGTTGTTACATGCATATGAGTTTGAATGGTCAGAAATAAGTCCTAACATTTATCTGAATATTTGGAGCTAGGAATAACAGAAGAGAACTAACATGGCACATTTGTCTTTTTAGATCTGGGTTACCTCACTAAAGTAGGATCTTTTATAGTGTCTGCCATTTACCTTCAAATGTCATGAATTCATTTTCCTTTACCTTGGAATATTATCACATAGTGTATAAGTACCACTATTTCATTATCCATTAGACAGCTGTAGAACATTTAAGTTGTGAATAGAGTAGCATTGAACATGGATGAGAAAATATCTGTGAAACAGAATATCAAGTCATGTAGGCATATTCCAAGGAGCTATAAAACTGAGTCACACTGTATGTATTTATTTTGAGAAAACTAAGAATTCTCCATACTGTTTTCCAGAATTGGATACAATTGTGTGATCCCAACAACAAAGCATGTCTCTGGCCTTGTTGTTCTCTCCCTCTCCCTCTCCCTCTCCCTCCCCCTCCCCCTCCCCCCCCCCCCCCCTCTCTCTCTCTGTCCATCTTACGCTCTATGTGATAGTCTCTCTCTGCGTGTACAAGAGTGTATGTGTATCTGTTTGTCTATGTGTCTATGTCTGTGTGTGTGTGTATGTCTGTGTGTGTGTGTGTGTGTGTGTGTGTGTGTGTGTATTTTTCAAATGACTCTCTTCATGTCCAAACCCATTTTGACTGGATTGTCTCTGTTCTTATATGTTGTGTTATAAATATTTCAGGTTTTCAGGTATTCATTTGCAGCTGGCATGTTTGCTTATGCTAGACATAAACTAGCCATTTCCTGTCTTCTAAAGATTATGGAAGAGGATCTGGCTCATGTGTTTGTACACTTCTTTTCTAACCATTTTTTTTAAAGAAACATGAATTATTTTAAAAACGTACTGAAGTGTACAAAATTGAATTAACTATGGGAGTCTGAATAGTAAATATTCTTTATTTTCATTTGAGTGACAAATCATCTCAAAGTCCCCAACCTCAACAGTTCCCTGTGGTTTTGGCTTCATGTTGAATCCTAGGCAATTTGCCTCATCTGTTCAGGTTGAGGTTAAAATTAAATATTTCCTTCTTCCATGATCTTAATCTTCTTCTGGCATTAATGTGCCAGGAAATTCCCTGTCTTTGCTTGAGTATAAGCATATGGACAAACTTAGTTAAGGATTTGGTTTTCTGAAAAGCTTTATGGAACACTAATCAAATTCATTCATTTCTATTCCCTTGTTTATATCTATACTCAAAAAACAGTCATATTAGTTCATCAAATTTTCAGAAATTTTAATGTGAAAACAATCAATTTTAAAAGAAGTCCTCAATAATGACAAAGACAAGAAGGAAATATGAGGTGGTTCAGAAGGAGGAAAGGTAAGGAGCAAATGATGTGATTATAATATAATATCTTAAAATGGAAGAACTGAAAAGATTTCACAATTTTAAATTAATATCTGTTATAAATATAATCCTCTGT
>CABHPQ010049481.1:2938-14394 GCA_902168405.1 Peromyscus aztecus
AGAGTTGGTGGTCCTCAAAATTCAGAAAAGACTCTCTGAGTCCCTCACAGCAAAATCTTTTGTACTTACGCATTTATAAATTCTGCCCACTCCTGGCTGTTCCATCAGTCTGCCCAGATAAGAGCAAGCTCTTCTTAGACCATTGAGGGCAGATGTGGGAGCCAAATCTCTCACTGCAGGCCCTTATTACCTATGATCTCCCAAGGGTTTGGGCTGCATGTCACTGTGTCTGCACCAGCTGCTAGGAATTTGTTTGCTCCACAGAGCCCAACAGTTGCTAGCCTTGGCTGCAAGTGTTCACCATGCTGTACAGACAGGGCCTCAGTTCCTTGACAGCTTTTCTGCCTTCTCTTCTTCACAGCAAACAGCTTTCACCCTCAAAGCACTTGATCTACAAGAGTTTTCTCTCAAAAGACCCCCTGCGCTACCACACTCCCAACCCTGTGTTCTTTGACGACAAACTTCACAAAGATGGAAGATAGTCCAGCTCCAAGCTGCAAATTGAAACTCATGCAGTCAACAAGGCGGGGGAGTGGGTTCTGTTAGGCCCACTCTCCCTGTAACAGTCATATTTAAGACACTTTCCTATTCCAACTCTTCTTACCTGCTCTGCATTTCACCAAATCATATTCACATCCTAAGAAGATTTTCTTTGTTGGTAATATTATTGTCCATCTTCTCCTTGTAGAATTTAAATCCATTATGGACAAATATTTTATTAGTGTTTAATCCTCCTATGATTGTACCTTGATGCCCATTGTCATGGTTGATCTTCATGATCCACTTGACTGGATTTAGACTCACCTGAGGGAAACATCTCTGGATATGTGATAAAGGGTGTTTCTAGGCTTGTTTAACTAGGGAATCAAGGCACAAGTGGGTGTAGTGAAATCATCCCATTTGCTGGAATGCAGGATTAAAAATAAAAAGAGGAAAAGGAGAAAGCAAGCTGAGTGTCCTCAATCATCCCTCTCTGCTACATGATCCATGTAGATGTGAGCAGGTAGCCTCCCATTGTCATGCCTTTCTTGCCTTCATAGACTGTACCTTCCAACTGTGAGCCACAATGAATTAATTTTTTCCTTCTTTAATTTGCTTTCTGTTAGATATTATGTCACAGCAATAAAGAAGTAAGATATATACCCATTTCATAGATAAACAGTACACTAAGATGAGTGCAGACAAAAAGCTCGAGTTGGTGTAGGTAGCAACTAAAAATGTTTCATGGAAGAAGACTAAAGTACAGACAATTACATAATGTTTTCAAGGTTCACAGCTAGCACTTGACACAATTAGCCTTTGAAGCCAGGCTAATAGAGTTTCCAATCAAAAAGCAAAACAAAAGGGCTCTACACATAGTAGGCATTCAATAGAAGAGTGCAAGGCTAAATAAATGAGCAGAACCATGAAGTGCTTTTGTGGGGGAATGTAGTCTGCTAGTCCACCACCTGACTGCCAGGAGGCTCTATGTGTTCTCAACAGTTTTTCTACCCTCCCCTGCCTTTTCTATATTCACTATGCCCTTCTTCTTTCCCTTCATTGCTTTCTCTGAGTGCTGTACTGTAGGAAGCACTGCTAAAGGAAAGGAAGCACTGCTCTTTAGTCACTCTTTCCTTGTGGCTTTGACAGGGCCGCAGATGCTCTCTGAGTTACTATAATAATGCTAGGGACTAGAAAAGCCAAATATATCCGTGGAAGAGTCTGAACTGAACTGTCTGATCAGTTGAAAGGAGGACTGGCCAAGGAGAGATACCTTCAAGCACAAAGCAGACTGTGGGCTGGAGAGATGACTCCGATATTAAGAGCAGGTACTAACCTTGCAGAGGACCTGAGTTCAAGTCCCAGAACCTGTGTTAAGTGGCTCCCAACTTCCTGTAACTCCAGCTCCATGGGATCTAACATCCTATTCTGTCTTTCTTGGGTACTGAATGCATGTTTGGAAACTCACAAAAACACACATGTACAAGCAATTACAAATAAATCTTTAAAAACAGAGCAGACTAAAATGTGTAAAGAATCAGACAACTGGAAGTGAGGGCTGCTGAACTGGGACTTGGCTACTAAAAAATGCTTCATAGAAGAAAACTGTTGCATACTCCTGTCACATGGGACTGTGTGCCATTCTGCCCTCCTCTCCATAATGGACTGTATCTCCTCAGACTATGAGCCAAATAAGCCATATTCCTCCCTTAAGTTGCTTCTTTGTGAGATATTGGGTTATTATAATGAGAAAGGTAACTCATATACTTGTCAATCTGAAAAGTGGTACCTAGAGGTCTGCTCCAAGTTGAAGACCTGTGGAGGCTGTTCCAGTTCCCTGGCATCTTCTCTACAGGGAAGATGTCTTTCCTAAGCTTTCACTTTCCACTTGAAAGAGTCGTAGCCTAGTGGGGCTTTCACTGCTGCTTCTGCTTGTGTCATATTACAGGAACCAATAAGGAAATCTTGCCTACCTAGTCCTTTTCATTTTTCTTTGACATCCACCCCCTTTCTTGGCTCCTTCCTTTCTGTTCACAAGACCTGTTTCCAGCTCCTGTCTATATAACTTTTTTTTTAAAAAAATCTTTACCCTTCCAGGATTCTAACATGCATCCTAGTGGCTTCCTGAGTAGTGGGTGCTTTCCCACCCCACTCTGTCATGGCCTTGCTTGGCACACTATCAAGCAGGCAGCAGCAGCCTCTAGTATAGCAGTTTTTAAGCTGAGGGTTGAACAACCCTTTCACAAGGGTCTCCTAAGACTCTCAGAAAACACACATATTTACATTATAATTCATAACAGTAGAAAAATCACAGTTATGAAGTAGCAAAGTGTAGCTGAAGTTTTCTCCAGTTCTGCCTGGCCCACGGTCAGGACAAATCTCTTTCACCCACCAGTCCCGCAGCCACTCAGACCCAACCGAGTAAACACACAGAGACTTATATTATTTAAACTGTTTGGCCTAATGGCTCAGGCTTCTTGCGATCTAGTTCTTACATCTTAAATTAACCCATTTCTATAAATCTATACCTTGCCACATGGCTCCTGGCTTACCAGTTTCTTACATGTTGGTACTCATGGCAGCGGCTGGCAGTGTCTCCTCATTCAGCCTTCCTCCTCCCAGAATTCTCCTCTCTCTTTGTGTCATCTATACTTCCTGCCTGGCTACTGGCCAATCAGCATTTTATTTATACAGAGCAATATCCACAGCAGCAAAGAAAATAATTTTCTGGTTGGGGGTTACCACAACATGAACAACTATATTAAAGGGTCACAACATTAGGAAGGTCAAGAACCACTGCTCTAATAGGTTCCTGCCATGGGCCAGGTCCCAGTCCATGGATGACAGCACCCTCCTCATCCCCACTCCTGCAGATGATGCCTTGGCTTCATTTGGGAAAAGAAAGGCTTGGACTGAGTGATGTAGAAAGTTCCTTCTAGTTGCAACATTCTAGGACAGTATTTGAATGTCTTCCTTTTGAAGCTTCAAGTACTCTAGGAAAATGATTACCATAAAAATATTTCCAGGTTGGTAGACTGGTATCTGTTAAGACCCTGTTGTTTAACAACTTCTGTGTGAACTTAAGTGATATTTACACACAAAAATGTTTTATTGTGGGTACCATCATTGTCCTGGTGTTAGGGTCAAAGGATAATGCTCCATTACAAGCCTTACCTGTTACATGAAGCAAGATTCATTTACTCATTCAGTAGAGTCCATCTGTTCACACAAACGGTAAAAGGGACAGAGAATAACCTGTCTGCGCTAAGTGCTATAAAAGGAGCCCACTACTCTATCCACTGACTGCCAGGGAACCGAATTTCATTCTGCCACAGTTGTAAAAGTCTAATAGTTATAAACCAGTCATTAAGAAGCAAGGCTTGGAGCACTGGCATAGCTCCTTGGCTCCAACCATGTCTGTTTGCCACATCTGAAGGAAAAGAAGGTAAAGAGGTATTACAGGTGCCTTGGATGAAGTCACACGTACCTGGGAGTGTAGTGCACTGATTTTGCTTGTTAATAAATTGTAATGTGATCCCTTTGGCTCCCTTCATTACATCTGGTAATTATTTACTGTAAAGATGTGGCGATGTGAGCAGTCATCACTTGCTATTGTGCAAAGTACTGATGAAGAGGTAGCTGGGCCTCATGGGAGAAAGACCTACATCAGCAAAAGGTCTAAGTACTTGTTTGCTGCCAGTCCTTTCTTAAAAATTCTTTACTTTTTTATATTTTAAATAATTTATTTAACTTTATTTTATGTGCATTGGTCTTGAAGGTAACAGGTCCCTTGGAACTGGTGTTACAGACAATTGTAAGCTGCCATGTGGGTGCTTGGAATTGAACCCAGGTCCTCCGGAAGAACAACAACCACAACCAGTGCTCTTAACCATAACAACTGTCCTACTAGGTGAGAGAGAAAAATCAGAGTATCATGTGACTCATAGCCACCCAGATTTCAGATATTCAGAAACATTGGGTACTAACGTTAGAATGGGCAAAAGCCTGGAAGATGAGTCTCACACCGCAAGACATTCCAGGAGTTAGCCATTTTAGGAGGTATCCCTCCAAAGTGACATGATGATGGACTTGAACTTGGGAATCAGGTTCTGCTCACTTGAACAACCCTGCATCATCGACTCTTCCTGCCCCTGTTCCATGTGCTCGTAATTCCAGCTACTGGAAACCACCAGGAATGCTTTCTAATTATCATTTGCAAGTAGAACTGTAATCAGAAAGAAAATTTGTATTTTTGTATAATTTGATTGTGTGCCATTTTATATAACAGGTCCCGTTTTACAAATGAATTTTGTTTGACAAAAAAAGAAAGAAAGAGAGAGGGAGAGAGAGAGAGAGAGAGAGAAAGAAAGAAAGAAGGACAGAAAAAGAAAGAAAGAAAGAAAGAAAGAAAGAAAGAAAGAAAGAAAGAAAGAAAGAAAGAAAGAAAGAAAGAAAGAAAAAGAAAGTGTGGGAACCCATTTTCGAGTTCCTTGTGGCTTTACCCAGCATGTCCACATAGAGGATGATTAGGACCACAGGCCTGAGTGCAGGTGTCTGAGATGGTCTGCACTTGGCTGTGCTGGGGGGGAGGTCTTTTGCTCCACCCCCTTGGCGTCTCTATAAATACCCTGGGGCAGAGACAGTCAGGTCTGTTGGAATAGGTTCCAGGCCCTCTTGAGGCTATCCTTTATTTTCTGTTTATCTCTATAATATAAATTCTTCTATCTAATATTTCCTGTTGCTCACACTCAAGAAAACTCTGGGGAACTGTGGGGTTGGTGGGTAAATGCCCCACAAGAAAGAAAGAAAAGACAAAAAACCAAAAACAAAAAAACCCGCTGACTTATGCCAAAAGTGGTTGGGGAATGTAAACCAAGCCACCAGCCACCCTTGCTCCTGCGCCTTGCTGCCAGTTCGTCCACCTTCCAAGAGAGCATGCATTTCAAGCCCAGCCTTTAACTTGGGTCATGTATGCTCCAGTAAAAACTCCGCCCTTGGACCAAACCACTCCTTTCAATTGGCTACGGGACTGATGACAGAATTCCTGTAACACAGATGAGGTAAGCAATTGTTGAGATAGAAACAATCAACAACCTGTCTGTTGTCTTACGGATAGAAAATTGGAGGAACCAGTTCATCTCTAGACCTTTGGCTCCAAGTTGAGTTCTCTGCACTGAAACTCACCTGCCTCCTCATTTGGTCTTCTGTGTCTGTCTTGTGAACATCTATGTGAGATATCAAAGTGAACATCATGAAGACACAGATCTCTTTCCATAATATTCACTGGAAACATGTCAATTAAGACATAGAAGCATTCACATGGACACTTGAAGGCTTTCTGAAAGGCCAATCAATGTAGTGAGAAGTGGTATTGGACAAGGTTAGTGCAAGTCAATATCCCAAATGTGTCAGGAGAATAGTTAAGCTGACCAGCAAAGGGCTCTTTCAATATGTGTGTGCCCTTATGCTACAGGGTACAGACACACACACACACACACACACACACACACACACACACACACACACCACTTTTTTTTTACTTTTACCATATCCTAAATGCAAATACAAATCAATAGACTTAATTTTCTTAATTTTCCCACCAAAAAATATACTCCTTTCCTCCTACTTCATTCAGAATTTTGTTGTTGTTTTGAGATTGGGCCATATGTATCATAGGCAGGTTTCAAACATGATACGTAGCACAAGCTGGCCTTGAACTTCTCCTGATCATTATCTTCTGCCTATACATCCCAAAAGCTGGGATTAGTTTTGAGGCACCATGCCTGACTTTTCTCCTCCTCTTCTTTACTTGCTTCTTTTATTTTTGAGATTATAATATAATCACACCATTTCTCCCTTCTCTTTCCTCCTTCCAAATCCTGCCATATATCCCTCTCTCTTTCACATTCATGGCCTCTTTTTAATTAACTGCTGTTACATGCTTATATTTATATTCTTAAATATAACCTGCTCAGTCTGTATAATGTTACTTGTATGTTTATGTTTTCAGGGCTGGCCATGTGGTACTGGATAACTAATTGATGTACTCTTCCTTGGGGAACACTATTTTTCCCACTCTCTGCATTCCTTAGTTATCTGTAGTTCTTTGTGTAGGGTTGAGGCATCCTGGGCTTCCCTACCCCCATTCCACCTTAGATTGTCTATTATTGTCCTTATTCAACTTATATTTGAACAGTCATGTTGGTGAGACTTTATGGGTGTAGCTTTTGACATTCCTAAGACACAATCTTACAGCAAACTAACTGACCCTCTGGTTCCTACAGTCTTTCTGCTCCCTTTTTTTTGAGGCAAAGTATTGTTATCTTCAACGCCCTATGTATCCTAGACTGGCCTCTAATGCATGATCCTCCTGCCAGATCATTATTATTTAACTCTTATTCAGTAAGTTTTTGTTTAGTTGTTTGTTTCTCTTTTCTACTTTTCTCATGTGGTTTTCTAGGCTGGGAGATGATTTTGTTTTTAATGTCATTTTCCCAAACAGCATGTATGAATACATAAGCACACAGACACACATAGATACACAGTACCCCAAGCCCTCACAGTCTTGAAGAAGAACACTCCCACATTTGCATGCACACACACTTGTGCACTCCTCTTAACCTTGCCCCTCTTGGAAAGGATTTCTTCTTCCCAGGACTGGAGCCAGAGGAACAGCTGGGAGAGAAAGGCCATAGGCAGGAGGCTGGTCTGTTTAGTCTTTGATCCTCCCTCTCCCCTCCCTGACCTGGTGATGGAATCCAGGGCTTTGCTCATGCTAAGCATGCAGTCTATCACCGAGCAGCCCTCCCTATCCTGTCATTTATCATCAGTATCCAAAATACCTACCAACCCTTGTCATGCTTCTGAGTTTCTTTTTGCTATAGCATCTGCATTTTCCCCTTCCCTTTAGTCTAGGGTTTCTAACTTTTTTTTCTCATTCATTCATCAATGTACTTAGTTTATTCAATCAATGTTAAGAGTGCAGCTTCCACGTGGGTGGGGGTTGGGCACCAAGATCTCACCCTGATGTCCTACAACTGCAGGGCTGCACAGACTTCCTGAGAGCAATTTCTGCTTAACCCTTAGGCTTTTGCTGGAAGGAAGCTCTATTGCCGCCCAATCAGAGGCGCCCCTCCCTCTGGGTGTTTGGGAAGACCCCTGGGAAATCTGACTCCAGTGCCTGAACTGCCTGGAGAGCTCTGTGTTTGGAACCTACTGGCTCTGATCTTGGCAAGCTCTGGCTTACCTCTTCCAAGGGACAACCATCCAGCTTTTGTTGTGCTCACAGGACGCCAACATCTTCTCAGCATTCAGCCCACCAGGCACAGCATAGGTATTGGGTTGTGGCTTTGTCATAATGCTTCTGTACTGTGACAGACTCATCTGAATGCACTTGGGCCAGAATCTGTGAACTGTCGACTGGCATTTTGAGCCTTGCCACGCAGTATGAATAGGCTGCTGCTGCTGCTGATGTTATAGAACCTGGGGATAGAAACTTGTGTTCCAAGCCAGGTACTTCCTGCCACCAGTCCTTAATAAGCCAATTGATAATGGAAAGCAGAAAAAGAGAGTTATTCAACATGGCCACATTGAGAAGACAGAAGAAGTAATCCAGTGAACTTTCCAAGTCTGTTTTTTGCAGTCTTGGAGTTCAAATAGGAGGTTAAGTACATGCACATTTAAGCAATCTTGGACAAGGTATGGTCGTGTCTTCTACCCTCCCACCCCCCACCAAACCATCCTTGTATAGGCTTCTCATTCTCTACCTGTAAGGTGGTCTGAAAAGTGTTAGAACTGTGAAATCTCTTTCAGAGAGATAAATTCTCCCTCTGGCAGGGTCTTTTCCTTCTCCCAACATGAGATTTCTGGGGAAATTCCCATTTCTTTGGTGTTCATTGTTTTGATAGTCTTACAGTCAGATTGAGAGACAGAAGTCTCTCTTTAGAATACCTACCTTCATTTTTGCCAGACTTATTAAATATCAAACCATTGGTGTGCCAAATAATGTGGGACCTTAGGCTGAAGTCATACTTTTATTCAGTACATACTTTCTCTTACAAGGGATCTATTAATATTGTATAGGCATGTCTGGTGGTCAAGTACAGCTCTGATCCATGGACCCCAGGTATCCTCTGGCTCCTTTAACAAGAGTTCTCCCTAACTCTAAGACCCCAGCTTAACGGTGTGGAACATAGAGCCAGACAATGTAGCTTTGTGGAAATTTCAGAGCACACACAGGAGGCAAGGGAAGGTAAGGACTTAACCAATTCCAGAATTTTCCTTAGCTTGAAATTTCCAACATATAAAATGGGGGTGGCATAAAAATTGTAGAGATTGTGAACTAAGTGTAAAATGAAGCAGGTAGATATTTACTTCAGGGAAACAGTGGTAGGTGAGTAAAACTAGTAATTCATTGCTTAGGGGATCCTGAAAACACATTTTTTACTATATTATCCTTTCCTCCTTGAAATTTTGGTCTAGAAGTGGAACTATGATTTTTCACCAAAGGGTGTCATGAGTTTCTATTTTCAGAAAAAAAGATACCCATTCTCCATTATAAATGTTAAAAACAAACAACAAGCTCAGCATTACACAAAGGAGCACACAAACAAAAGGAAAGTGGCTCAGCAAGACAACCCTTTTTGCAAAACGATGTACCAAGACCCAACCCTGGATAGCAAGAACACTGGGGTCCAAATGGCTCTCATCTTTTGCTGACTAGGTGGTGACTACGTTTTACTCCATTACTGGCAGCTCAACTTCACAACCTGAGACAATTGGCTAGTTGGCACAAAGGGGAAGGAGAAGTTTCAGTAAGCATGAGCCCTTGTTGGACTAACTACCTTTGATAAAATGAAAACAAAGGAAATCCAACTCCTTACATGCTGACTGTATGGTGGGGCTTATTTTTGTTTTCCTTGTATCTCAGTTTTTGAAATGCCATATTGTGTAGGCATAGACCAGTTGGTCTTTCAAGTGTTGCTATCTCATCCAAAGCCACAGTGGGAGCTCCAAATGGAGATGTGTGGGAGTATGGCTTTGTGGGATAGACTGCAGATCTTGGGGTAGCTAAAACCTGGCTTTACTTGCATACCTGCCATGCCACCTTGTTGATGACAATGACATTTACAACAATATTGTGGAGAAAGTACTAGACCAAAAGTTAGGGGCTATAAATTCTCTAATCATATCACTGA
Source organism: Peromyscus aztecus (assembly GCA_902168405.1). Taxonomy (NCBI): domain Eukaryota; kingdom Metazoa; phylum Chordata; class Mammalia; order Rodentia; family Cricetidae; genus Peromyscus; species Peromyscus aztecus. The sequence continues at coordinate 12,616 of CABHPQ010049481.1, forward strand.
CCCTAGAAATCTGGGGCAAGTCACTTCTCTCAATAGTTCTCAGTTTTTTCAACAATGGTGAATGTCCCAGACAAATATTTGAGAATCATTTCCTGATTCTAAGGGAAATAATGGTGTCACTACTATATGCTCCTCCCTTGTGACCATAGCACACCTCAGAATATAACCTTATTTGAAAATATAGTTGGTGCAAATGTAATTAGTTATGATACTGTCATAAGAAAGTAGGATAATCCCCTAATGCAATAGCATTGGTGTCCTTATGAATAGAGGACATTTGAACACTGACACACACACTGGTAAACCAGTATGAAAAGATGAAGGCAGAGATCAGGTGACACTTCTACAAGCCAAAAAAAAGTGTCAGGTAATGACCAGATGCTAAGGGAGAGGCACAGAATGGCTACATCTTTCTCCAGCAGGCCTCAGAACTAACCTTAAGAATACCTCCATCTCAGACATCTAGCTTCTAGAAGTGTAAAAGGATTAACTTCTGTTGTTCAAAGAACTCAGTTGGTGGTCCTTCATTACAGTGGTCCCAGAAAACATTAATATACTTACATTGTAGTTCCTAATTTTCTCACTATCAAGAACCTTTTTTGTAGACAAAACTCAGTTGTCTAACACATATTATATACTATATAGTATTGGGTGCACATGATTGTTCTTTTTGGATACATATTTTTAAAGATTTGTTCTATCAAGTATACTACAACATATTTTAGGTTTTAGTAACAGTCTTTCCATTTACTCATTAGATGAACAGGATTACCTTATCAATGAGACATAATTTATGCCTCAAGTCAAATAATGTGATGTTTAGCTGTTGAAGTTTCATTAGGTTTTTAGAAATACCACAACTGGTTCTCAGAACACTCATTAAGTGTGTGGATCCCCAGGGGTTTAAGGACCAAGGAGTGATTAGCAAGATCAGGAATTAGCAAAGTGTTCCTGCAAAGAACCCTATATCACCATGTGTGGTGGTATAGATCTGTAATCCCAGCCACTTGGGAGGCTGAGACAGAAAGATTGAGTCCAAGGCCTGCCTTGCTGTGGAATGAGTTCAGGGCTGGCTTGACTAAGTGAGTGAGACCCTGTGTCAAATTTTAAAAGGGGATGGGGAATTCTGGGAGTAGTTATTCAGTGGGAGAGCACTTATCCAACATGCTACAAAGGTCCTGGTCCCCCCCACCCACACACACACACTTGAAATCCACATAGAAAATATTTTAGGATTTGTGGAACATACCCCTTATGTCACATCTACAGAGCATTGCCCATGTAGAGACAATTCAGATGAATGTGCATGACTCAGTTTCAAAAAATTCTACTTATGAACATGAAAATGATTTTCATGAGTTGTTTGTAAGTTATCATTCCTTGACATTTCCCCACCACTCAAAGTGGAGAAAAACTGGCTAATGACACCATGTACTTGACTGGTTGTTCAGTGTGTCACTCATGGCACCCAGCTCTCCATTTCCTGAGCTCGTACATTAAGTTCACCTAAGGATCTGCATGAGGACTACAGAGGTGCTATTACATTTAAATTGAAACTTGGACTTCTTACTGCTCAATCCAGGACACACTGCTGGTTTACTTGTGATTTCAGGTATGCTTAGTATCCTACGGTGCAGAAAATAGGTATGTGGTAAGCAGCCCTTTCCAAGCTTGACCATGTAAGGGCTGTCCTTGTATTAGCAGCCAGGGGCAACCTAATTTTGTCTAACCTGCCCTAGGGCTTACACACCCTTTTCTGTTGGTGCCTCTCGGGTTGCC
>CABHPQ010049483.1:3647-15988 GCA_902168405.1 Peromyscus aztecus
TATCTATCTATCTATCTATCTATCTATCTATCATCTATCTATTTGGTGTCTTGAGACAGGGTTTCTCTGTGTATCTCTGGCTGTCCTAGAACTCACTCTGTAGCCCAGGCTGGCCTCGAACTCACGGAGATTTGCTTGCCTCTGCCTCCCGAGTGCTGAGATTAAAGGCATGCGCCACCACCACCCATCTCATTTTTAAAGGCAATTTTTGACATTTTTATATATGTATGCAATGTATTCTGTTCATATTCACATGCTCGGTCCCTCTCTTGTCTCCCTCTCACTCCTGCTGATCTCCTTCCCAGCTAATTGCTCTCCTACTTTCATGTCTTTTTTGTGCAAATCTTGTGCAGGTGGTTACAGCCACTGTGTGGCCATGCCATTAGGAAGACATTATTTCACAGCCACCCTGCTCCTTCCCTGTCCTTTAGCTCCTACATTCTTTTTAACCCCCTTTTCCATGATGTTCCCTGTGTCTTGGAGCAGGCAATATAGATATTCTATTCAGGGTAGAGCACTAAGAGTCCTTTATTCTCAGTACTCAGTTTGTTCAGTTATGAGTCTCTGCTTTAACTGTAACCTACTACACAAACAAGTTTTTCTGGCCAAGGCAGATAGTATGAGTCTAAGCATATAACTATAAATTTTTAGAAAGCAATTTGGCTAAATATTCATTTAGCTTAATATCAGAAGTAAGTTCCCTTCTAAGGCCTGTGACATCCCCAGCAATAAGTTACCGTACTAAGTATGTATTTCTTTCTATGGAATGGGCCTCAACTCTGATTAGAAAGTGGTTTGTCACCCCCAAATAACTATGCCACGATTGTACCAGTGGGAATAGGTTGCCTGACAGATGCGATAGGCTTAAGAATCCACAGATGGGTAAGGTGGTTGATGACTTTTCTTCCCGAGTAGCTTACATAGCATCTTACAGCACTATGAACCATAGCCAGTGGGTAAGGTCATCCAGCTTACTTCCAGCTTGATTTATGTATGCCTTCAGGAGTAGGGTTGTTAGCCTTAAAGAGAAGTAACATGTACTTTGGGGATGGCTCAGTGGGTAAGAACATTTGCTGCACTAGCATGCAGACCTGAATTTGAGTCTCCAGCAGGCATGTAGAAAGCTGTGGAGGGTGGAGACAGCAGGATTGCCGAGGCTTGCTGACCATCTGTCTAGCCCCCAGGTTCAGTGAGAAACCCTGTCTCCAAAAAAGAAGGTTATACACCAGGACATCTGACATCAGTCTCTGGCCCCTTTGGTTGCACGCAAGGGCATGCATCACCACACACATTGTGTATATACCAAACACACAAATCAAAGTAAGCAGTGCATTCTGGGAGCTCTAGAGGCCATGGGTCTGAAAGCCATGTGTGTGCAGGCTTCCTCGTATGGGAATGAATCTGCCATTTACCTTCCCTTTCAGCTTCACCTGCTGTGTGAGACTTAAGACCCAGCTCTGTTTTCACAGGGCCTTTTTGTCATTCTGTCTCAAATAGTCATCTCTTTTTCTTGTGTGGGTAAGTACCATCTACTCAATGCAGGGTGCACCCAAAACATCACATCTGCATAGATTCTTACCTGCATAGTCACATCTGTAAAACCTAGTCCAGATCAGGCTGTGTTCTGAGGTCCTGAGAGAACTTGGATGTATGTTTGGGGAGCTGGCATTCAATCTCCTACATGCATCTGTATCACTTACTTTTCCTGATGCTGGGATAAAATGCTTTGGCACAAGCAGCTTAAGGGAGAAATGGCATATTTTGGCTTACAGTTCAAGGGTACAGTCCATCATGTTGAGAAACTCCTAGTAGGCAGGATCTTGAGCGGGTATAGTCAGGAGGTAGAGAATGAAAAATGTTCAGCACACATTCTACTTTTTATTTATTTGTGTGGCAGGTAAGGTGGGTCTTCCCACCTCATTTAGCCTAATCTAGATAATCCTCCTAGGATGTGACCAGAGGCTTGTCTCCTAGTTGGTTCTAGGTCCTATCAAGTTGTTAATCAGCATTAACCATCACTTCCTCTTTGCTTAATATCCCCAGTGGCATCCACTTCAGATTTCTCAGACTAGAATTTGGGCCCAGCCTTAATCTGACCTCACAGCATCCCAAAAGCCTCCATAGCTGCAACGCAGCTAACACATGTCTGTATTCTTCGGTTGTTTCAAAACATGCCTTGTCATAAATTACCTTTAAGTAAGAAAACAGAACCCTCTCAGGCTGGAGATGTCGCTCAGTGGGTAAAGTGTGCACCTAGCGTGCACAGGGCTCTAGGTTTACTGCTCATCTCTTCCTCTACCAGACACAGCTAAAAAACAAACAAGAGCACACGACTCAGAAAGTAAATAGGTCAGGCATTATCTCCAGACAAATCAGCTGCCACAACAGAAATTCTGAGTTGCTAAAAGGTGCCTACAGTTGAAAAGGAAAAGAAAGCAAAGTCATCTTGAAAGCATTTAGTTGCTTTTGAAAATACCAGTCATTGTTTATCTTTTCATGGAAATCCCTGACAAATGCTGGGCCAGATGGTGCACACCTGTAGTCTGACCTACTTGGGAAGCTTGAGGAAAGAAGAGGAGTTGAACCCAGGAGTTCAAGGTCTGTGGGTTCATGGAGGTCTGAGGATGAATTCCAGTGTTTTCTTTATTGCTCTCCACCTCATATTTTGAGACAGGGTCTCTCACTGAAGCCAGGACTCATTGATTCAGCAAGGCTGGCTGGCCAGCAACCCCAAGGAATCCTCCTGCTGCTGCCATCCCTGTCTGGGATTCAGGCATGCACCCTGGGGCCTGGCTTTTTATATGGGTATTGGGGAATCCAAACTCAGGTGGTCATGCTTATGCAGCAAGCACTTTACCCAGTGAGCTATCACCTCAGCTCCACCCCACCCCCCACAGTGCCTTTATGTTTCTTGTTTTGAAGTGAGCTTTCTGGTTTGTTGGATGAAAGGATCCCAAAGTGTGTGTGTGTCCTGAGGAGAATGATGCTAAGAGGGAATACAGATTCAAACTCAGGGACAAGTAGCCAAGAGTCTCTGCAATTCTAGACTCTTTACAAGTTTTCCTGAGCCTGGTATGATGATGTATGTCGGTAATGTCTGTACTCAGGAGACTGAGGCAGGAAGATTGCCAGTTTGGGGCCAGACTGGGCTACATAGCCTACATAGGTTAGACTGAGCGACAGAGGAATTTCAGACCAGCCACAAAGTGAGACTCTGTTTCAAACAAAACAAAATAGCCCCAAATAATGAGTCCTATTGATACACTATGAACCGCAGGGATAGGGCAAAGCGGTAAGAACATTAAAATGAGAACATTCTGGAAGCTCTAGGTAGTATTGGCTTTTTTCAGTCTTTCCCTGTCTTTGTAATGCTCAGGCTGTTAAAATTTTTCTTCTGATGAAAAGATAGCTCTCATTGTGTTCAGCACCGCCTTTTGAGCAATTATTAACTGTCTGCTTGATGTGGCATGAAGCTTGAGCAAGAAAATAAGCTGCACAGAGAATGACCTAACAGGTCTCCCTTCTTTCTTTGACAGAGTTTCTCCCATATATGCTTTCAAAACGAGTAAAAAGAAAAACACACAATTGAGCTTTGCTAGATCATTTTCTTCGGTGATTTTGAAGGGTTCTTGCTTGTTCACATTGTGCAGAGGACCTTGGCATTGATGGTGTCACTAGATGATTCACTAGCTTTCTCAGAGCCCCAAGACTTTAGAACTAAGCTGCTCTCCCTCCTGATGAGACATGACTGCTTCTTAGAGTCGGATTTCTACCCCATGCTTTGAATTCTGTGACATTTGACTTAGGAGAACACAGCCAGAAAGTTCTGTGTTGGAGAGCACTGAGCTGAGCCACCAACTTTTTGGACACAGGAAACAAGCCACAAAACTTGCTTCTTACAGCTTGAGTTTTTAAGTGGATTCTTACAAGTTAAGCTGTTCTGTATTTTCTCATGTATTCTCCTCAAGTGCTTCATGTCGGTGCTTCTAAAAAGGTCTCACTTGTACTTCATGGATGCACTAAGGAGGTGGCAGGTATTTTTCTGTGTGCAGGAATAAGGAAGCTCTCTCTGATTGCAGATGTTCACAGAGGCCTTTATTCTGTTGTGGAAGGTGTTCCCAGGGTCTTGATGAGACAAAACCTGTCATCACAACTGTAGAATAAAAATAACCATATACAACATGTAAACAAATGTGCTGTATTAGTCAGGGCTCTGTAGAGGAACAGAATTTATAGAATTAATATACATACATACACATGTATAGTATAGACATACATACACACACATATATATGGGAATTATTAGAATGGCTTACAGGCTGTGGTCTAGGTAGTCCAACAATGGCTATCTACCAATGGAAGGTTTAAGAGTCTAGTAGTTGTTTAGTCCTCGAGGCTGAATGTTTCAGCTGGTTCAATAAATACCAGAATCCACCCAAAATTAGGCTCTAATGCCAGTGAAGAAATGGACTTTCTAGTGATATTAAGAGCAAGCAAGCAAAGAGAACTAGCTTCCTTCTTCCAGGTCCTTTATATATAGGCTGTTAGCAGAAGGTGTGGCCCAGACTAAAGGTGGATCTTCCCACCTTAAAAGATCTAGCTTAAAAGGGGGAAAAAGTCCCTTACAGATGTACCCAGCCACTTGGTTTTAGTTAATTCCATGTTAAGGCAAGTTGACAACCAAGAATAGTCATCACATGGGCGGAATGCCAATAAAACTTTATTGGCAAAAACAAGGTAACTTATGATTTGGCTTGTGAGCATCATTTGAAGGGACTTTCAGGATTAAAAAAATTTTAATTAAAAACTTTTAAAATTATATTTATTTATGTTTGTGTATGTATATGGAGTTTGAGGACAACTACCATGTGGTTTCTGGAGACCAAACTCAGGTTGTCAGGCTTAGAGACAAACACCCCTACCTACAGAGCTATTCTGCCAACCTCCTATTCATATTTTTTAAAATAGCATCTTTGGTGTACCTTCACCTTACTGATTTGAAAAGAGCAAGAATATATATTGAATTAAAATAAAAATTTCTTATTGGGACAGGGCCTCATGTGATCATCTGCTGGTCTTGACTCAATGTGTAGCCAAGGATGCCCCTTAATTTCTGATCCTCTTGCCTCCACCTCCCGAATGATGGTTTAGAGACATGTATTCCACATAGCCTGGTTTACAAAGTGTTGGGGATTAAATTTAGGACTTTGTACATGTTAGGCAAGCACTCTACTAATGAGATCCATCCTCTGCTCAAGAACATTTTTCTAAAAGGACAGTTTACCCAAGTTATTCAGCTAGTAGAATAAAAGTGTGTGTAGATGCTGCCCTTATTGTTGTTATGAGTAAAGAAGAGGGGATGTGGATACAGCTCTGTGGTAGAGTACCTGCTTAGCATTAGCCAGGCCCTGTGTTCCATCCCTAACACCACAAAACAAACCAAGGAAATAAAGGAGAAGAGAAATACCACCTGACACAAGTGATAGAGACAGAGAAAGGCGCCCCAGTAGGAGGCCTGGGTCACTGATACAATGAAAGGAAGGGATTTTCCTAAAGAATTATTGAAGTGCTAAATCTCTTTCCTCACCCAATTACAATGTTTTTTCTAATCTACTGAGAGCTGGCATGTTGTCATTCAGAAGAACAGTGATGGGAAAATGTCCTGATGTCACAGCTATTCACGATCATGTTTAAACAAAACAAAACAAAGCACCCCCCACCAACCCAGCAAAAGACAGAGATCTATTTCTTAGACATAGAGTGGGGGAGTTTTGACATAGCAGAAAGTGAAATCCCAGGAAAATTTTAAATTGAAGTTTGATTTATCACCAGCTTCGTGCTTTCTCCTCAGTACAGAGAGAAACAGGAACCAATTTATGTCCAGTGAGTTTTGCAGCCTGTGAATCATGTGGAAGCATCACTGTCCAAGTTGCCTTTCGTTTCATTTCAAAAGTAAAAGTTTCCAACATGTGACTTGTTCCTTCAAGGAGAATGGGGATTGGGGTCATCTCTCTCCTGTCTCCTTATTCATTGATTTGTCAGAAGGATAGACAATCTACTGAAAGGAAAGCAAACCGACTTACTGTGTGCTTACACTTGATATGTGTTTTTCTTAGCACGTGACATCATGTATATGTTTAGCCTTAAAATTACCCTTTGAACATTGCTACCACATGCAATTCTTAGAAAAATATGATAATAAGTTTAAGAACAGATTCTGTTTCATTCCAAAATTAAAATATGCGTCATCATTGGCTTTCCAATAAATTGTGAGTGTGGTAATTCCCAATAACTAGAATAATTTCTAAATTATTTGTTGCATTTTAGAAATTGATAGATTAAAAAAATATGTCACTGTTGTCAAAATAACGCCTTAATGTCTTCTAGGGACATCTCAGTTACAATTTCAGGGGTTCCCAGTACTTTCCCTCACATCTTCCCCATCCTCTGACAATGCAGGTAAGGGCTTCTCAGAGGGAACAGGAGATGACAACCTCTGGTGTAGTTCCTCAGGTACTTTCCTATCTTTTCTTTTTGACGGGTCTCTCACTGCCCTGGAATGTGCTAATCAGGCTGGGCTGACTGGCAAGTGAGCCCCAGGGATCCATCATGTCTCTGCCTCCTTAGCTCTGATTTTACAAGTGTCCCTGTCTACCCTACCCTTCCCTTCCTTTCCCTTCCCTTCCCTTCCCTCCCCTCCCTTTCCCTTCCCTTCTCTCCCCTCCCCTCTCCTCCACTCCCCTCCTTTTTTCCTTCCTTTTCTCCTTCTTTTATGTGTGCATATGATGGATGTGTGTATGTGTATTTCCATGTGCATTCTTGTGTGTGAATGGGAGCATGCATGTGACATGGTGTGTGTGTAGAGTTCGGAGGCCAACCTCAGCTGTGAGTCCTCACCTTTCACTTAAGACAGAATCTCTTCGCTGTTTGCCACTGCATATGCCAGGCTACCTGGCCTGTGAGTTTCTACACAGCTGCTTTACAGAATTGAGGGGATTCAGATCCTCATACTGTAGGACAAGCACTTCACTGACTGAGCCATCTCCCTAGTCCACAACAATCTACAGCTGAAAAATAGTTTCCCTGGTCCCCGTGTTTTCCTTTTTAATCAAGGTCACCGGAGATGGCATCAATGCATATCAAAACAATTGAATGTTATATGAAGACAATTTCTTTATATTTACATACCTGATGCAACCTGAAGACGTCGTCAGCTCTGAGATGCTCACTCAAATAGAAGAGCCTTGATTAAACAAATGTCTACAAGGAAAAAAAAAACCTTGAATCTAAACTCATACTGAGATGTGGAATGAAACAGATTGGGGATAGATTCCTAACCACTGCCTGGGTGATTATTTTGGCACTGTCAATTATGTCTGAGCCTGGGTTCCCAGGTTTGGAGGAGGTCTTAGTAGATCTGTGTGATATAGTGCCCAGTAGGAGTTGCATTGTGAATGCTAAACCTGATACAATCCAAGTTCCCATCACTTGCTTGCTAGTCAGGTTCAAAAGGCACTGTGTAGAACCTTTTGCTAAGTTAGTAAAATATCAAGAAGAATAATTAGTGAGTGTAAAAATAGCAAGAGAAGAGACCAGTAGGTGTTGTTCAAACTTGTTCGCAGTATGGCATGTGAAATAGTCCCTTTCTTTATTGAGGACCCTGCATAGTTCTGCCCCCTCATTCTCTGTGATGATGAGCTGGGGTGCAGGAACAAACAAACATCCTCAATTCCTTAAAACCAAGTTGACATCGTTTGTGTGTGTGTGTGTGTGTGTGTGTGTGTGTGTGTATTGTTCATCTATGTATTCCTGTGTGAAGGTCAGAGGTTGATGTTGGGAGTCTATATGTCTATATGTCTCTGTCCTATTTTTTGAGACAAGGTCTCTCTCTGAACCTAGAGCTCACTGTTTCAGTTAGGCAGACCATCAAGCCACCAGGGATCTGCTGAACCAGTGCTTCAGTTACTGATACACACCCCACACCCAGATTTTGTATGGCCATAGGTGATCTGAACTCAGGTCCTCATGCTAGCAGAGGTAACACTTCCTTCACTGAATCATCTACCCAGCCCCCTAAGTTTAACTCTTGCTCAGGTTCTGTGCTCCCACCTGTTGGTCCCAAGTGACTCTGTTCATCATACTATGAGGGAGAAATGGCAACCCCAATGGGTGCCTAGGGCAGTCCCCTAGAACTTTGTGTCTCTTATTGTAGTAATTACTTGCTGTTTTGACCACACACCAGATAAGAGTCAGCTTGTGTACCCAGGGACATGGTTGAGAAGTGGAGAGGGCCTGTGATGGACATATTCCTGTGCATCCACAGATCTTTCTTCTTGTGGGCAGGGACAGGCAGGCCAGAGAGGTCAAGGGTGGAATGAAGATCTTAGCAGAGTTCCTCTTTTTTAAAGAATAGGAATGGTGATATATGGCAATGCATCATGATAGAAATATCTCTTACATTCTAAGAGACTGGAACTTTTGCTAGACCTCTCAGACAGAGTTAATAATACACCTTAAGGTCATTTAAGACCGCTATCCTACTGTGTACTCAGACCATTTGTTTAACCTGCCTTTAAGAGAACAATGTTAGCAATCAACCTTACTTGCCTTGGCTTTCCCATGTGATCAACTTTTACAACCTAAGCTAATGCTTAGCTGTAATCTTAAACTAGGCAATCTTCCGTGGCCCTGACCCAGAACAATGCATGCATATCATTTGCTGAAAGCAGCAAATACAGAGGTTGAAAGCAACCTTCTGAAATGAATATCCGCCATAAATGTTAAACATTACATTTAGATATTGGCCGATAAATAAAGATGTTTGTAGTATTGTTTGTTATCTTGTCAGTCAGGGTCAGTTGGAGCCAGTGACTTAATCCCTTGTAAAACTCTGTGAAAGATTTCTGTAAATTATCCCTCATTCCTTCCCCTTGTGATGCTTTCAGTGCAGTTCAGTAGACAGAGTGAAGTCCTTTGTTATGGACATACACACATAGGGGCAGATGCTGACACAGACAGAGATTCACATGATAGTCGTCAGGCAGGCACAGATTCTGGCTCATACAGCTGACAGACAAAAGATGGAAGACATAAGGCAGCATGATGTAGAGAATTCAAATCTGGACTTGCTCTTGGTTAAATGACTCCAAGGGGAAGTGCAGTTATTTATGTCCTTAACGCAACAGTGATGTATTATTTGTAACTTGATGTTAGTCACTTGTGGGGATGGTTGTAGTGGTTGGTGGGAGAGAGACAGACAAAGATTTGAGCAGCCTTTACATTTCTTTAATCCAAGCGTGTATTAACAGACCAAGGAATTATATACTTGTTATCAAATGAAAAATTTTTTTTGTCAGACTAACACATGGTGTTCCAAATCACTTTAGCAGTTTGGGGTGGGCTGGTTTCTGGGGTTCAGGAACTCTTCATTGTATATATTGAGCATCTTCGGCTTTGTGAAGTTTGAGGAGTCTTGTTGTGAGTGTGTGTATGCATGTACATGTGCACATGTGTGTGGAGGCTGGGTATCTTCATGAATCCCTCTACCTTATTCTTTGAGACAAAGTCTCTCATTGAACCCATAGCTCACCAACTGCCTAGGCTGGCTGACCAGAAATCCCTGTTGTTTCTACCTCACCAATGCTGGCTGTGGGTCCGGGCTTTTACCTGAGTGCTGGGGATCAAACTCAAGTCTTCATGCTTGTGTGGCAAACCCTTTACTGACTGAATAACTTCACCAGCCTGGAAAGGAAAGAGACCTTTAAAGGAAGACACTAGCTTAGTGTTCTGTTCTGTTTCTACTCTGAATGTTTATAACTATGTCAGACCACACCATGGCCAATAACACTTGATTCCCCCAATCAATTCTAGTATCTCTCTGTATTGATGGGGGATTGATTCTAGGAACAAGCATGGATGCTCAAGCCTCTCACTAAAATGTCTGTCTGTCTGCCTGACTTCTCTCTCTCTCTCTCTCTCTCTCTCTCTCTCTCTCTCTCTCTCTCTCGACAGATTTTCATTATGTTTTGCTGTGTAGCCCTGGCTGTCCTGGAACTTGCCCTGTAGACCAGACTGGCTTTGAACTCAGAGATCCATCCACCTCTGCCTCCTGAGTGCTGGGATTAAAGGTGTGCGCCACCATGCCCAGCCAGTCTAAAATGATGTAATACTTGCATGTAGCCCCCCCATTTTTTTTAAACTTGTTTTGCAATGCTATAGATGAACTCAGGTCTTCACACATACTAGAGAAGTGCTCTACTCTGAACTGTATCTCCAGCCCCATGAGTTAGGTTCCTTGCACTCATATCAGGTGGTTTATGACCACTTGCAATTCCAGCTCCAAGGATCTGATACCTTCTTTTGATGTTCATGGCATTGTACTCCTGTGCATAGATACACACTTATGCACATAATTTAAAAGAACTTCCATAAGAATCCTTCACCAGATAGTTTAAATCAAGGGTTTATGCACCGAATTCCCTTTCATGATACACCTAGCTCTCACGATTGACTATGAACAACCACCTTAATATGTGACTGCCACAGGGGTTTCTGTTTTCACACCTCTCCACTCATAAGTGAATGAAGTTCATTGGAAACTCGGGACTGTTGATTTTACTGTGCCTTTTCAAATTCTTTAATTTTTACTTTTCAAATTATTTTCTAAAAAGGTGTATTTACTTATGTGTGTGTGTGTGTGTGTGTGTGTGTGTGTGTGTGTGTGTGTGTGTATGAGTTTATGTATATCATGTGCAGGAATTGGAGTTACAGGCAATTGTGAGCTGTGTAATGTGGGTGTTGGGAATTGAACCCTTGTCCTCTGGAACAACAGTAAATGCTCTTAGTGCTGAGCCATCTAACCAAACTCTTTCAGATTCCTACCCCTCCTTCCCCCTCCTCCTTCCTCTGTCCTTCCTTCTCTCCCTTCCTTTCCTCTTCTTGTGATAGTTGTGATGCCTTTGCCCTGGACAGTATCTAATACATGGTGAGAGACTTTCTCTTGTGTGGGAATACTTTCTTTGTGTGGGATTGTGGCAATGAATTTCAGGAAGCAAGGTTTCTACACCAGACACTGTGTAGCAACAGCTGTGTGGATGGAAAATTCCAGAGCCTTTTTTGTTGTGGTGGTTTCCATTTTTATACATGGGAGGAAATGTGTGAGTTACTGGACTCAGCTGTTTCAACATTTACAGAAAGGAGGAGCTAACGCTTGCTTGTTGGTTCAAGTAATAGCAAAAAAGATGTGTGCTTGGCTGAAAAGGGTTTATGAAATGTTCGTATTTTGACCATGTTATGTTAAACACTTGAGAGACCTCTAAAATATCTTTGGGTTTTAGGCTGGAGATGTAGGTCAGTTGGTAGAGTGCCTGCCTAGCAAACATGATGCCCTGAGCTCCATCCCCAGTGCGACATAAATATGGTTTGATAGTGCATACCTGTAATCCCAGGACTCAGTAGGTGAAGGCAGGAGGATCAGGAGTTCAAGGTCCACCAGAGCTACATAGTGAGTTAAAGGCCAGTCTGGGCTGTTTGAGAGCTTGTTTCAAAACAACAAACAAAAAACTGGAACAAGCAAAAATGGTGTACAGCATTTGAGAAAGGGCACCTGAGGTTCACACACACACACACACACACACACACACACACACACACACACACACAGTATCTGTGATCAAAGCTGTGCGTCCGTTAGTTACATTTTGTGTTCCCTCCTCACCATCTTTTTTCCCTCATGGCTAACAGATGCTTCCTGTATGCCGATTCTCTCACATATTACCCCCCCTTTGCCCTGGGTTGTGAAACAAAAAATTGGGGGGCTCGACATTTCTCACAAAGCAAAAAGACAGCATATTAGGATTGTGTGTTGATTTATTGCATACGTGCAAACAAACTAACCTGCTGTTTTTAAAATGCTGTCTTTTCTCATGGGCTAGGCTGTTATTCTGCAGCAACGGTTAGGGTGAGGCAAGGTTGTTGGCAGGCCAGGTCACTCCTGTCTGAGGGCCTGCTGCCTATAACCTCTGGTTAGCCAGAAACAGGAAGTAAAGGAATGTGTGGAGGATGGGACAAGACACTTTGGCTTAGGAAAATAGTTCTAAGTTTTGCATGCCCTGATCATTTTTACATGCTATGAAAAAACAGTCACGTGTCTTGCTCTTCATAGTATTTTATTCTGGGGAGCTCAGATAAATGAAAATCACCACACTGACACCAGTGTTCTTTCTTTCCTCTTCTTTCTCCTTTCTTTCTTTCTTTCTTTCTTTCTTTCTTTCTTTCTTTCTTTCTTTCTTTCTTTCTTTCTTTCTTTCTTTCTTTCTTTCTTTCTTTCTTTCTTTCTTTCT
>CABHPQ010049491.1:0-29595 GCA_902168405.1 Peromyscus aztecus
GAGGGGGGAGAACAAGAGAATCCATGGCTGATATGTAAAATTAAATTAAATTATAAAATAAAAAATACACTTTTATGCCTCATATTAGGTATTGTAGGAACTATAACTTTGTCTTTTTCTTTCTTTTTTTTAATGTGGGTATGGATATTTTGTCTGCACATATTTCTGTGCAATATATGCACATAATATATTGCATTACTGTATATAGAGTAATAACTGGCATTACTGATGTGTAATGATACCAGAAGAGTGACTTAGGATACTGGGAACTGGAGAGAACTTCATGCCAATCAGCTGAACCTGAAAATCAAACCTGGATCCCCTTCTTGAACAGCTGAGCCATCTTACCAACCTTGGAATGTACCCAGTGAAAAAATTGCTCACTAGATGAATGTAACTTTGTCCCCATTACTCTTGTATAGTTCATTCAAACCAACAAGTGTACATCTAGTTTGCTTCTGTGTATGGGAGGTGTTAGTAGTAATAAAGTTTTGACTTTGAGGAAATGTGTGAATGAAATATTCCCTTGTATGTCCTGGGCATAAATATAGGAATGAATTATGATGTAGTTGGTTTTAAGGTATCCAATTCAAATTGACCAACTAAAAAGTGGATTGATTTTTTAAAGGAGTTAACTTCAGAAAAGTCTTCTAACTTGATTTGAAGTGCTGTGTTAGGATGCTCAGATAGTATGAAATAGGAAGTTAATGTTCTTTCTCATGATGATGATAATCATTCTCATGGAAAAGAACATATGAGCTAAATGTGTAGCTACTGAGCTAAATATCAATTCAGAGAACAGAAATGAAAAAATAATATTCACTAAAATCTGAAATGAGGACAGGTATGTGTGGTAGTGCATGTCTTTAATCCAAGCACATTGAAAGCACAGGCAGAAATTCTCTGTCTTCTTGTAGAGAACCTGGCCTATGTAGCAAATCCAAGTCAGACAGGGTTGCACATGGAAATCCTGCCTTGAAAGAACAAAGAATGGACAACGATATGCATTTTCCCCACAATTCTTCAAAATAGTCATTAAAATATTGGTGAATGGAAAAAAAGGAATACAAAGAAGAAGGAAAGATTTTATCCTAGTCTAGATAGGGAGTTGAGATCAATCAACACTACACAGTGAGACCCTGTTTCAACAACAACAAAAAAGGAAGAATTGTAGTTATCCATATTTGGGGGGAACATGAGATGATCCTGTGCATAGGAGATGCAAACAAGGATGCAAAGTTAGCAAGCAAGAATTAGGAACTTTCTAAGGTAGCATATAGATCCCCATCACTAGGATCATGGTATTACAAAGATATTTACATATTTTTTTTAAATTTAAGAAATACTTCAAATAAGTTTAAGCTATATAACACTTAATCAGGTTCCCATTGCAGCAGTCGTTTTAAGGACTTTTCACATAAGGAAATGCTTTGCCTTGCAGCTCAGTATACATCAACTTAGCATTTCTTCACAATAAATACACTGGGCTCTACCTATTTAGCTGTTTCCTTTGCAGTGGTCTGAAATGAAACCTGAGTTCATTTTTACTATCTGAGATTTGAGGAGATCTTTTCCCTGTTTCAGATGTCCAATAGGCCTAGTTTGGTACTCTGTTGTTGTGATTAACCATAGACTATGAGCGAAGTGAGGAGCAGGAGCTGATTTGGCTCATGGGTTACATACAGTCAAGGAAGACAATGCAGGAATCCAGAGACTGCAATGAAGACATGCACCCAGAAGGAATACTGCTTATTGGCTTCCTCTGCTTGATTTCTCATACATCCCTGCCTAGGGAAAGTACTTCTCATAGTGGACTGGGCATTCCTACATCAATTATCCATTAATAAAATGCTTTAAAAAATCACATCAAGCTAGTTTGATGGAAGTAATTTTTTAGTTAAAGTTACCTCTATATTTTTTTTAATTTACTGTGTGTCAGGTTGACAAAACTTATTTAGAAACCCCAGTTTGCATGCTTTGTAGTGTTTGCTCACAACGAACAACCAGATCTTCTTCCTAAATTTCTAGTATTGGCTAGCAACTCAACTTTACATCAGTTTGTTTCCATACCTTCATACATTTGGCATTATATAATATACTAATTTAAATATGTTCTCTCATTGTTGTATATAAAATAAGCTTATTGATATTTCAACATGCTAATATAGTACACTTATGGGAGGAGTATGTAAATTTCTTATATCAGCATGTGTCCTCAGATCCCATAATCTGTGTGTAGTGCTGATTGTGCTTCATGATTTAGTCATTTATGTCAGGAGGCAATGGTGGCCTGCTGTTTTGAGTGTATATTCTGCTTAAAAAATGAAGTTTCTAATAAGTCAGGGTAGTGTTTCTTCACATAAATCATCCACATTGATCATGTTCCCCACCCTCTACACTGGAATTCTGAAGGGATGTAAAAGAGTATTGCATAAATAAAATATATCATTTTCTTAATTAAGACTTTATAGGAATATGATCATTAACAATGTCCCTACATAAAATTCATTAGGTCTCAACTCATATCTTGTTTCAGTAAATTCAAGGTGAATCACATTTTTTCTCAAAGAAGCAGTTTTAATAATTAAACTGCAGTGTCAGGGAATACTACACAAGATCTTCTGTAGTGATTAATCTCCTCTAAAATGACATGTAGATTGGGTTCAGTTCTCCCATCTTTAAAGATAGTTTTATTCTTTTTGCATGCGTGTATGTGTCCCTACATAAGAACATTCACACCATGTATGTACAGGAGCCCATAGAAAACAGATCAGGGCATTAGATCCATTTGAACTCTGACATGTGTGTGCTGAGAACCAAATGCAATTGCTCTGTAAGAGTAATGAAAAGGGAAAATAATTACTTGGAAAACTATCAGAAACTGCTAATTGTGAGTGTGATTATTTAGTAACATATCTAGACACCTCATTTCAAAGGTACAATATGATTCAAAATTTAGGGAAGTTGGTATACATATTGATAAATGATGTGGCAAATATGAGTGGTCCTATATTCAATGTTCTTTTATGTAGCAACCAGTTATTAATGTCACAAAGTAATAGAATAAAATGGTTTTGTATGAAAATCAATTAGCCACAATTGTTCAAAAAGGGTTGTCACTTACACAGCCCATTTTTGTCAAATGATTATTTGGTTATGGCTTTCTACATACAAGTGACAGATAGATGTTATTCTTTCATTGATCTGTCAACCCACAAAATGAAATGAAATTCCTTAAAGGACTTTTTTTGGCCAGCGAGACAACTCAGCAGTTGAAACCCTTGTGACTAATGCTGATGACGAGAGTTCATCCCCAGGACCATGTAGTAGTAGGAGGTAGCCAACACCTAAAAATTGTCTTCAGATCTCCATGTACTCCTGTTTTCAATATCCATCAAATTAATTAAACAGTATAATTAAATTATTTTCAATGTAAAAACAGATCAGAATAAACGGAGTTTACAACAATAAATACAAAAATTAAACAAAAATATTTTATTATGCCTTTAAGTGTATGTATGTGTTATGGGGGTTATGTCTACCCAAGTACAGATGCAGGTAAGAGGCATCCAATGCCCCATCTTGGCCTCCAGTGCAGGCCTGTTGGAATACATCTATATCCTATTATGTTATATAATTTTATTAAGAGTGGAGAAAAATACTTTCCCATAGTTCAGGGAGCAAACATCTTCCTGAACTCACATTTCTTAAATTGTATCTGATAACTTTAATGTTGGTACAGAACCACCAATTTGGATACAATAAAAGATGTATTCATTATCTAGTGATGCTCACTCTGTCTTCTAGTGATTATGCCACAAAATATCATTTATGCTACTTTTCTGTAAAATAATTAGTCATAAAATTAACAAAAATTTCCTGGATTGAGACAGAAAACATCATGCAATACCTAGACACCCTGTTTTTCAAATTTTTTGTGTGATTTGAAATCTGGGGAGGTGGGGATAAAAGTTCATTTGAGGTAGAAATTATAATAAGTCTTATATTTAATATTTTATATATAGCACCCAGTTAATTATGTCACAAAATTATAGATTCAAATGATTTTCTATGAAAGCAAGTAGCCACAATTATCTAAATAATGTTGACACCTACACAGCACATATTGGTCAAGTTATCATTTATTTAGGGTTGTGTACATACAGATGGCTTAATAATGATTTAGCTCTCCTGTGATCTGTCATCCTATATGATTCAATGAATGTCTTTAAAGGACATCCAAGGCCCAGAAGTCAAATCACTTGCAACTAAAGCTGCTGACCTAAGTTCATCCCCAGGTCCCAGGCAGCAGTATGAGGTAGCCATTTGCTAAAAGTTGTCATCCAATCTCCATGTACACATGCATACAACCACCACCAAATTAATTAAACAAAGTCTAATGAAATTTTTTAAATGTAAAAACAATTAAAAATAAAGAATATTTACTGAAATAAATACTACAAATATTAAACTGGTTAAACAAAAATATTTTTATTATTACTTTATATTTATATGTGAAATGGTGGGTTATGCCAGCCCAAGTATAGATTCAGGTTAGAGGAAACCGGTGCATCTGTATTTAGAGTTGCAGGCAGTTATGAGACACCTGCTATGAGTGCTGTTAACTGAGCTCAGGTCACCTGCAAGAACAGTATATTCTCATCACATTTAAGCCAACATTCCAGTTCCTCATTATTAACTAATTAATACTGTCTATAAATAAATCCTGGAATCACATCATGATTTGATAATTATCCAATGGTTCAGAACATTTGGAATCTCATTCCCTAAAATTGTCACATTGGGCATTACAATTTATAAATGGGTCACTATTACTCAACACAAACATGTGTTACTACTCGTTCTTGATTGTTTATGTGTTTTTGTGCTCATGATGTTTTTTTTCTTTTTTCATTATTAAGAAATTTTCTGTTCATTTTAAATACCAACCACAGATGCCCCTCTCCTCCCTCCTCTTGCCCCACCTCAGCCTTTCCCCCCAACCTACCCCTCATTCCTACCTCCTCCAAGGCAAGGACTCCTATGCGAAGTCAGCAGAGCCTGGTGCATTCAGTTGAGGCAGATCCAAGCCCCTCCCACTAAACCAAGGTCAGGTGGTACTGGACTCCAAAAGGCTCATTCATGCACCAGGGATGGATCCTGATACAATTGACAGGGTCTCCTTTAACAGGTAAAGCTAAACAACTGTCTTACCTATGCAAAGGGCCTAGTCCAGTCCCATGGAGGCTCCACAGCTATTGGTCCACAGTTCATGGGTACCGAATAGTTTTGTTTGGTTGTCTCTGTAGGTTCTCCATCATGATCTTGATGCCCTTTGCTCATAGAATCCCTCTTCTCTTTTTGACTGAACTCCTGGGGTCAGCCTGGTGCTTGGCTGTGGATTTCTGCCTCTACTTCCATCAGTTACTGGATGGAGGTTTTATGATGGCAGTTATGGTGTTCACCAATATGATTACTGGAGTAGGTCAATTCAGGCATCCACTCGACTGTTGCTAGCAGTCTAATGTGGGGTCATCCTTGTGGATTCCTGGGAACTTCCATAGCACCCTGTTTCTACCTGTTCCCTTGAGGTCTCCCTCTATCATGATATCTCTTTCCTTGCTCTCCCATTCTGTCCCTATACAAGTTCAACTATCCTGTTCCCTTATGTTCTCATTCCCCATTCCCTGTAGCAGAAATCTTAGATGGTCTTATTAATAAAATCAAACCTGAGCCAGTTATTGGGGTAAATGCTGGAAGGTCAGAGAAATAGAACAAGACACAGCTATCTCACCTCACGGATCCTCAGCTGGTCTTCCTCAGACTGGAAACCTCTATGTCTTCAGATCCAAATGACTCTCAGTTGAACTGCTGCTAGAAGCCTGAATGCTTAACCAGCCCAATGCTTCTCCAGGCCAAATTCTTCTCCAGGCCAAAAATGCTTCTAGTTTCTGGTCCTCACGCCTTATATACCTTTCTGCTTTCTACCACCACTCCCTGGGATTGAAGGCTCACTTTCTGGGATTAAAGGCGTGAGTCACGATGCTTGGGTGTATCCTTGAACACATGGATTTCTGCCTCTGGAATGCTAGGATTAAAGGCGTGTGCTACCACTGCCTATCCTCATGTTTAATATTGTGGCTGCTCTGTTTCTGATCCCAGATAAGTTTATTAAGGTACACAATATTTTGGGGAATACAATACCACCACAATTCCCTATACTCCATTGCCCCCCAATCACTCTGAATTTACCCATGGATATCTCATCTATTTCCCTTTTGCAGGGCATCCATGAGTTTCTCTTAGGGTTTTCCTTGTTAGGTAGCTTCTCTGGAACTCTGGGTTATAGTCTGGTTATCCTTTGCTTTACATGTAGTATCTACTTATGAGTGAATACATGCCATGTTTGTCTTTCAGAGTCTGAGTTACCTGTCTCAGGATCATATTTTCTAGTTCCATCCATTTGCTGGCAAATTTCATGATGTCATTTTTTTTTACTTCTAAGTAGTACCTCTATTGTGTACATGTGTCACATTTTCTTTATCCATACTTTGGTTGAGGGGCATCTAGGTTGTTTCCAGGTTCCGGCTATTATGAATAATGTTGCTATGAACATAGTTGAACATGTGCCTTATGGTATGACTGAGCATTCCTTGGGTACATGCCCAAGAGTTGTATAGCAGAGTCTTGAGGTAGATTGATTCCCAATTTTCTGAGAAACTGACATACTGATTTCCAAAGTGTTTCCACAAGTTTGCACTCCCACAAAGAGTGGAGGAGTTTTCTCCTTGTTCCACATCCTCTCCAACATAAGCTGTTATCTGTGTTTTAGATTGCCGGCATTCTGAAATGTGTAAGATGGTATCTCAGAGTTATTTTGATTTGCATTTCCCTGATGGCTAAGGATGTTGGTGCTCATTATGTTTTATCAACATTTTTCGCACTAGAGTACTCTCTTAGAGTTTGAATCTCATGAGATGGCAATTAGGTAAGGATGAAGATGTTGTCTTCTCTCTAAGGTGATGGATTCAAGATGTAGAACTTTTAGTGCTAAGTATGTACCGAAGTTTCTACCTTGCGTTATAGGGCTACTACTTCTTATGAATATGACCCAGGAGTTTGGTGTCCCTGTTGCCAAAAGAGGACACAAATTAGGATGTATTTGTTTAAATTCCTAGTTTTTTGCAGTTTTGAGACATTAATATTATATTTACATACCTTTCACCTCTCACTCCCATCCTTTTAATTCCCCCATAAAAACCCAGGCACTCTCAAATTCACGAGCACCGTTTTTACTTTTACATGTATAAACACATATAAATATACACACACATTCAATATGTTTTACCAGGCTTTTCTTTTTAGGCCACCAACCAGCTCCCAACTCCTAGCTTGACACAGAGAACTATTATTAATTTTAATGCTTAGTCTAGCTTAGGCATGTTTCTGGCAAGCTCTTTTAATTCAAATTAACCTGTTACTCTTTATCTAACTTTTGCCTGGGCGCTCCTTCCTTTCTTACTTCTATATAACTTCCTTTCACTACTTCTCTATGTCTGGCTGACTGGACTCTGTCAGACTTCTTTTCCCAAGCATGTCCCTCATTCTCTCCTCTTTCTTCTCTCATTCTTTTTCTTGTCAGCCTTGATTTCTCCTGTTATATATTTTCTCTGCCTTTCAGCCTTGCCTATCCTGGATCTGCCTAAATATTGGCCATTCAGGTCTTTATTAGCCATTAAGATGCCTTAGGCAGATAGGGTGAAAAAAATGCAACACATCTTTTCATAATTAAAAAATTCCCCACAAAAGAAACACACCTTTTCATAGTTAAAGTGATATTCTGCAGCATAAACAAAGCTAACACATCTTGGTCTATTTAATACAATATTCTACAACAATCTATTTATTCCATTTAGTTTTGCTTCTATGTCATTTTGTTTTCCCTGGCACATTCAAATTAGAAAACCTATAGCATATCTTGTCCAAGTAAAAGGAACAGTCTCCATCCCTCATGTGGACAGCAGTCATAAAAGAGACCAGTACCTCAGGAGATAGTGAACCCAAATGATCTGTGATTTTAAAAACACTCAGCCAAAATATGGTTAATGAATTTAGCTTCTATGAATTTGCCAGTCTTTGTCATTCCACCATAGCATCTTTGGAAGCTGTGCTTACTGATAACATGATAGATGATCTCATTAATACAGTAAAAAGGACAAAAGAATAATTCTTTGGTTTCATTCCCCATGACGATAATGAGCATTATGATATGGAATCATGTCTGTGAGGCAATGTCTTCAATTACTTCCTGAGGAACAAATTGCAGATATTGCAATATTTCTTCAACATATTTAACTGAAATATCCTGTCAATAAAAATGCTGAAGCTAAACTAATGATACATTCCTTTCTCCATCAGATGTGGGTCAATGTGTGAAGTTTCCAGGGGCCAACACAAAGCAGAACCATTGCATTCACAAAGCTATGGTCTTTCTGACCTATGAAGACCCCCTATGGGTTGGCTCTTGCCTTAATTGCCTTCTGTTTGTGTGCATAAACAGTGCTGGTTTTGGGGGTCTTTGTAAAGCATCAGGACACTCCAATTGTGAAGGCCAATAACAAGAATCTCAGCTACAATTTACTCATCTCTCTCATCTTTTATTTCTAGTGTTCCTTGCTCTTCATTGACCATTCCGACTCAACTACATGCATCCTGCAGAAAATAACTTTTGGAGTAACACTGTGGATGTTTCCACTGTGCTGGACAATAGAGTTACTGTGCTTCTGGCTTTTAAATGTGCAACCCTTGGAAGAAGGATGAAGTAATTCTGGTTTCAAGGGCACTGAACTACATCATTTCCTTCTGTACTCTCATCCAAGTTATTATCTGTGCAGTCTGGCTATGAGCTTTTGCTCCCTATGTTGATATTGATGCGTACTCTGAGCATGGCCATATTATCCCTGTGTGTGACAAGAGCTCAGCCACTTCCTTCTTCTGTGTCCTAGGATACCTGTCCTGCCTGGCCCTGGTAAGCTTCACTGTGTCTTTCTTGTCCAGGAATCTGCCTGACATATTCAATGATGCCAAATTCTTGACATCTGACATGCTGTTGTTCTGCAGTGTTGGGATCACTTTCCTCCCTGTGTACCATAGTGCCCAGAGTAAGGTGATAGTGGCTGTGAATATTTTCTCCATCTTGGCTTCCAGTGCAGGCCTGCAGGAATGCATCTTTGTTCCCAAGTGCTGAATAATTTTGTTAAAACCAGACACAAATTCTCTTTAAAATATCAGGAAGAAAATTTCCCATAATCATATTTGATTAATTCTAAGTGATGAATGTATAATTGCTTCATTTTCTCAAATATTGTATTACACTCCAAGATCTATCTCTTTTAGAATGCCACTCACTTATTACTCTAATGATATTACCCAACAGTATCATGACTACTACTGTTGTCTTCATGGCTTCCTACAATCTGCCACTCAGCTACTCATTTCACAAGACCAAGCCAATCAGGAATATTGCAGTTGGAAATATCCTTTTCTGTTCTAAAATATAAATATTTTCAAAATAATTTCAAAGTACTTATTTTAATACACGGATGAATTAATGACTTTGATGGCAGTTGAGGGGTGAGAGAAAAATTCAGGATATTTGTGAGAGAGTGAATTCATGTTTTTTGTTGTTTTTTGTTTTACCTTTTTATTTAAAGTAATTTATAATTATTATCTTTAAAAACTGTATAGCAAGGTGTGTGTAATATTGCAAGAACGCGATGTCCCACTAGAGGGAGCCACGAACCCACTTACTTGTATCTAGACTCTTGATATCATGCCTTGAGAATCTGACCATGTTTTCAGATGAAGGTAAAACAATCTTCTTCCTTGCTGAGGAAGGTAAGAGGATCCTGATGCATTAGAAAAGTAGAACTTAGAAGAGAGCAGGGTGTTTTGATAAAGAGATAGAAAGAATATTACAGAAGGTGGATTCATGCCTCTGCATTTAAAATCACGTACAGCTCTTGCAGAGGAACTTATTCTATATCCATCTCCAACAAAATGCTCTCCCAACTACTTGAAGTAATAACTCCACAGGTCAGATGGCCTTTTCTGGCGTTCAAGTTTACGTTAAAACACAGTGCACATAATTAAACACTAAAAGACACACACAGAGACACACGAACTTACAGACACACACAGACACACACACACACACACACACACGCACACACGCATACACACACACACAGATTTAACCACACCCACAACTGAAATTATATAATGCATTTTAAATGTAGAATATTACAAAGACTATGCTCCGTGATTCTGAATTTCAATGTGCTCTTAAGGTGTCAGAATCAGAAGAATCTACAGAGGAAACATGGGATATGGGAAGAGATGACTGAGGTTCAGATCTTTCATATGACATAAGAACCTTCAACATTAAGTGTACTATATATATATATATATATATATACATATATACAGTAATTGATAAGGGATGAATAGCTTGTTGAAGTGATCTATTGTAGTATGCATGAATTGTAAATGACTCTCACCACTAAAATTCTCTGCATTTGTCACATTTATATTGAAGGAAAACTTTGTGGTGATATTTTATTTGTATGTTAATAAATAAAGTTTTCCTGGAGATCAAAGGACATAGATAGCCAGCAATAAATAAAAGTCAGGTGGTAGTAGCACACACCCTTAATCTGATGATGTGACAGGCAGAGTCTCTGTGTGTTCAAGACACAGCAAAGCATGGGGACACACAACTTTAATCCCAGTACCAACCATAGAGACTTGGAGGTCTGTACAGACAGGCAGTGATGAGGAAGTGAGTTGCCTGGGCTAAGACCCAATGAGAAGACAGAACAACAAGGCAATAAAGGCACAGTTTAGACAGGAAGAAGCTGGTTCTCTGGGGAAGCTACAGCAGTTTGGTGAGCTAAGGTTAGCTGGTGGCTGTTCCTATTTCTCTGATCTCTAAGGCTTTCACCCCTTTATTTTGCTCTGTGTTTCTTATTTAATAAGACTGTTTAGAAATTCATCTACAAAACATGGGTCTTAAAACCACTGTATTCTGTTAGGAAGTATCAAAGTCAATTTTTTGCAATAATAAATCATCCCTGGTTCCAGGTAATATGGGTTACATTTATTTTCTAAAAATATTTTATTTTCATTTTCTTTATAGGGGTGTTTTCTAATATGCATGCAGTAATCACAGAGACTAACATGCAGCTTTGAATCCCCAAAACTGACTTTATGGTTTTAGTTACCTGCCATTTAGTGTTGGGAAGTGAATCCAGATCCTCTGGAAGAACAGGTTGTGCTCTTAAGTGCTCCTTGTTAGATATCACTTGTCTCTCAGTTTTGATCTGTTGGAGGCTTGATTCTTTTACTGAGCATTGAAATGGTGGGCTCATTAAAGTGAACTCTAGTAAGAAAATGTGACTCTGTCCTCCAGTTTGGCTGAGTCCTTTTCACTAATATTCTCAGCCCACATATACTCACACCATTAGGAAGCCACACATCATATAATGTGGCATTAAAGTTTATTAAATTCTATTTTAATTCCAAGCCTTTAAAACTGTTGACATAGGGGACAAAGAGATGGCTTAGTTTTTAAGGAGAGGATCTGGTCTAGTAGAGGACCTAGTTATGATTTCCAGCACTCATGAGTGAAACTCAAGTTATCGGAGACTTGAAATATATAGTCACAAGGATTGCATGAGGTGTGCATGTACACACACACACACACACATACACACACACACACACGTACACACATATAAATAAGGTGCCATATAAATAAAAATATATAGAGAGGCAGGGCATATTTGATCATTGTAATAGTTGCTTGAAATGCTTAATAAATAGCAAAAAAATCTCTGGAGTGTACAGTATCAAGAAACCTAGTGGTGGTTTTATTCTGACAATTTACTTTTTAAAATGAAACTATTTCAGACAATATATGTAGGTCAAAATCCAACTATAAAACAATTGATTAATTATGAATTTGAGAGACATAGAGAGAGAGAACTAAATGGTGTGAGGGTTTTTGAAGCTAATTTAGGGTGCAGGGAGGAGCAGGAAAACTATGTAGTCCTATTTTAATTTTAAATTAAAAAATTAAAAGAGCAAGAATGAACTATAAGACAATTCTTTAAAAAATTATTCAGTATCTGCAAAGCAATAGGTACACAAAAGATGGTCTGTATGCATAAGCATGAGATTCAGGTCTTTTCTCTTGAACAGGATTAAAATTATTTATGTCACCTGCAGTTAGATGGAACAGTGAAGGACAAAGCTAGACAGTCTCTACAGAACTTTATAGATTATGAGAGTATAGGTTATTGTCAATTTAAAATACCCCTGGTAAAGAGAAGTGATATTAGAGCCAGAGCTTGGACTGGACTTTATAAGTCATCCTCAAAGATCAAAAAGAGAAATAAGCAATCCTTCCTATATTAATTCTGAGAGACCAAAATGAGCCATCTTAGAAATGAGACCAAAATGCTTTCATCCAAAAGCTAAGGCCTAAGATTTCTCCTTCTAGGAATAGGTCATTAGTTACTGAAACCAGTCAGTTCAGATTCCAGAAACCAGGAAGTGTAAAAGTACAGAGTCACAAGGTAGTCATGAGGTAATGACTGCCTGAGGATAGAATGTTCCAACCCTGGTTTCCAGGGTAACTGACCATAAAAATGTCCCCACCTGAGGGCAGCCAATGAGAAATGGTGGTGGCCAACCCCCTCCTTAGAAGTAAGATTAAGCCATGATTTCTAGAAAGCACCTAGAAGTGAGCCAATCAGAATTGTACCCGTACTAGCACCCATAAATGATGTAGCCTTGTGGCTTTTCCCTTGAAAAACTGAGCTTGTAGATAGGTGGGCACTTCCTCCAGCCTCCACTGCATTGGATGTATTGGACGAAGTCCCTGCCTAGGCTTGCATTGGATATCCAGAATTAAACCTCGCTTTTGCATTTCGGCATGCTCGTCTTTGGTGGTCTCTCTGGGGGTCGCGATCTGGGCACAACAAATTCCTGAAAGGGAAACTATCACATGGTCCATCTATTCATCATGTTCTGAATACATTGTGCTTCATTGCAACTGTATGCTAATTGTTATTTAGCCAGAATCAACTTATGAAATACATAACTACAAATGAAGAGAGCAAGAGTCAATAACGGTGGCTGAAGATGTGACCAAATGGTAAAGTACATGTCTTGTAGTCCTGGAACAGTGGGGTCAACTCTCCATACCACTAGAAAAATAAATCAAAGATTCAATGATGGCCTCAGAGGTATTTTATAAAGCCAGTGAACTCAGAGTGAACAGCTCTGTGGTAGAATAATTCCTTTAGGCACATGCAATGATGAACTATAGCACTCTGAACCATAAAAAAAAGAAGTGAAAAAATAGAGATATTGACCTGAATTTTGGTAAATGTTTCACTATATATTTTATTGTTTTATATATGAATGCTTTTCTACACATATGTCTTTACTTCACTGGCATGACTGGTGCCCATGCAGGTCATAAAATTGTATTGTATTTCCTGGACCTTCAGTGAGTCACCTTATATGTGTTGGGAATCCCACCAGGTCAGTGGTAGAGAAGACAGTGGTGTAAACATGTGAGCCAACTCTTCAGATTCACATTTTGTAAGTCTTTTTAAAATTAATATATAAGTGTTTATAATTAATATTGAATTTTAATATTTCAAATATACTGAAGTACTTGAGACTGGAAAGACATTTAATATTCTTAGCTTTTGGGAAACATAAATTATGACTGTGTTGTGAATTCTTTGTCCCAATGAGAAGACTTATCACCTAAAAAGTGGATGATAATTAATGATCAAGTGCAGTGGGAAGAGAGATACCATACGCCTTTCCAGTGTGAGTATAAGCCAAAGAACCTGCCATGAAAATTATAATATGACTGCTTCAATCACTGAAAGTAGAACTGTCAAATGGCCCATCTATAACTCTTATGGAACATTCTGAAGTCAATGTCTCACAGAGATACTCATGAATATTTATCAAAGAATTATTCAGAATATGCAAGATATGGAACGATTCTACATAGCTGTAAATACATGAATAAATAAAGAGAATTATGAACTAAAACTTGGTAAATTTTTTCCATGTGTGCTTAGAGTTCAATTGCCTCATATAATGAATTCTTCTACTCTGGTGAATGGATGGCCCAACACCCTGACTGTCATGATAGAACTCTCATCTAGTGACTGATGGAAGCAGATGCAGAGATCCACGGCCAAGCCCCAGGTGGAACTCCAGGAGTCCAGTCTGCAGGAGAGAGGAGGGATTCTATGAGCAAGAGATATTGAGACCATGACTGGAAAAAGCACAGGGACAAATAGTCAAATTAGTGGAAACACATGAATTATGAACCAATAGCTGAGGAGCCCCCATGGAACTGGATCAGACCCTCTGGGTAGGTGAGACAGTTGATTAGCTTCAACTATTTAGGAGGCCCCCAGGCAGTGGGACCAGGACCTGTCCTTAGTGCAAGAGCTGGCGTTTTGGAACCTAGGGCCTATGCTGAGACACTTTGCTCAGCCTTAGTGTAGGGATGAGGGGACTGGACCTGCCTGGACTGAATCTACCAGGCTGGGCTGACTCCCCAATGGAGACCTTGCCTTGGAGGAGGTAGGAATGGGGGGTGGATTGGGAGGAAAAGCTGGGAGTGGGAGGAGGGAGGACAGGGAAATTTGTGGCTGATATGTAAAATTAAATTAATTATAAAATAAAAATATTAAAAAAAAAAGAAATTTAAATGCTCACTTGTTACCTTTCTTAAAGATATGCCCAGATATTTACATTCATATGTGTTGGGTATTTATCACGTGTGTGTGTGTGTCTGTCGTGTGTGTGTCTGTGTATGTATATCATATGCATACAGTACACTTGGAGGCCAGAAAAGTTGTCAAATACTCTGGTAATAGAGATACCACAGGATATATGCAGCCTGTGGTTTCTGTGACTAGAACCCTGGTCTTAAAGAGAAGTCAATATTTTTAACACCTAAGCAAACTTTTCAAGATGGTACACAGAAAATTTTAACTAAATAATGAGCTGCAACTTTATCATAATTTAAATAAGTTGGTATTTTTTAAAAAAATCATAAATGATAGAAGTTAGTAGTAAGATGAAACAAATAATGTCATATTTTCCTCTTATACATATTAGAATTTTTTTTATTTTATTTTACAATATAATTTAATTCTACATATCAACTGCGAATTCCCTTGTTCCCCCCCTTCCCCCCCCCCCCTCTTCCCCCCGGCCCGCCCCCCATTCCTATCTCCTCCAGGGCAAAGACTCCCCCGAGGATTGAGATCAACCTGGTAGATTCAGTCCAAGCAGGTCCAGTCCCCTCCTCCCAGGCTGAGCCAGGCATTAGAATTTTTTAAAAGGCACATGCAGTTTATATAAACATAGTGGGGTGCTATTCAAATGATACTACCATTAAATTTCCATTGGCAAGAATAGGGATAATATAATCAAGTCATACCCAGAAAATTCTTTTTGTCTTAACTATAATTGGCAAATTTAAATGGTGTGTGTGTGTGTGTGTGTGTGTGTGTGTGTGTGTGTGTGTGTGTGCATGAAGAGAACAGGAGAGGGTTTTCCAGGGTTGAACAATAGAACACCTTCTGTAGCATTCACTGGTGATTGTACCATCTTCTGTGGATCCCAGGGACATTTCCTTCCTAGCCCCTATTCCCTTAGTCTTTGCTTTATCACAACCACACAACCCCAGCAGGCATACTATGCTAATAAATATTATACTACTGCTAGAAAAATGACTAGACTAATCATAGAATATTACTTCACCCCTTATACCTCCATATTCAAACCTTCAGTTTCATCCATAGTACTATAGCAGGCCATTGATCATGTTTACTTTATAGCCTTTATTTTACAGCCTCATTCCAAGAAGAACTAAATGAACATAATCTGCTGGAATACTCTACTCTTCCTGGTGGGACATACATGAGTTACAAAGAAGGTGCTAAGAGGAAGTTAGCTCAAGTTGTTTACTCAGAGATTAGATACAAATGGTGCCCAAAAGAAGTTAGCTCAAGTTGTTGATGCTG
This sequence comes from Peromyscus aztecus, assembly GCA_902168405.1. NCBI lineage: Eukaryota > Metazoa > Chordata > Mammalia > Rodentia > Cricetidae > Peromyscus > Peromyscus aztecus. Next base: position 16,134 of record CABHPQ010049491.1, read on the forward strand.
AGATAAGATGCACAGATCAGGAGATGTTGTCAGTGCATAAACAGCTGGTAAATAAGGAAATGCTTATAAGGTGACCTTAAAAGGATTGGTTGGTTCCTTCCACTCCCTCCTAGGGTTCTGAGGTTTTTTGCTATGAAAGAGACTTACTGCCTAACAATAAAGGAGTTCTTGCTTGACTTGACTCCCTGCTGCTTCTGATTGTCTCTGGGTAAGAGGAAAGCTGGGAAACAAGAGCAGAAAGGCACACTTATCATTCCTGGATTTCAGGCCACCTCTTCAGAGGTGACCTAAGTTCCTGTTGGGGCAAGACCCCACACTCTCTTTCCTTTCAACCACTTAAGACCCCATTTGTAAGTGTCATGTCTTATGCCCAGAAACATATTTTAACTGGAGCCCCGCAGTGTCCACACCTGTCAAGCCAATGGAAAATTTTCTATCTGGCAACACACATCCATCACATTCTGACCCGTCCAGCAGGTCCAGTTATTCGTGGGTCTTGAGCCGGGAAACACCTGAAAGAATCATGGGGAGAGAAGGGAAGGAAGCCGAGCCCAAATGAGACAGAGTCAATCTGAGTCGTGTCAAGGCTTCATTTATTGATTGGGGGTTTGAGGTTTTATACAGTGTTTCAGGGAGGGAGGGGCAGAGAAGGAGAGTGAAAAATTTTCAGAAGAAGTCAGAGTGGTCAGGGGGAGGTGAAGTCTCTTTGGTTCCCAGGCTCTGCAGCTGGCTGATTACTGTTCAAGGCTATATCTAAAAAGTATACTTCTTAGTTGGGCCAAGGTCATCCTGTTTCTGCAGTACGTGCAGTTTGGCCAAGGGTGTCTGGTTTTGCCAGAATCCAAACTCCAAGCAGAAATACAAAACATAACTATCTAGAGTCAGACAGTCCTGGGTCAGTCTCCAACAACATTCTCCCCAAAACCAGAGAAGAAACAGGAACCAAGAAGCAAAACACCCACCCAACAAAGAAAAAAAATGTATCAGCACTAAGAACTGCAATCTAATCCATGATGTATAGACATCAGCATAAAAACACAGTGAAAACCAGCTAGGACAGAATGTTTCCATGAGTGTCTAGTTACCCTATAACTGCAGTCTCTGTATATTCCAATATAGCTGAAGCCCAAGAAGAAGACCTTAAAATAGCCTTTAAGGATATGATGGAAGTTCTGAAAAATAAACTTACTAAATCCTTTAAAAAAATTCCAGGAAACAGATGGCCAGGAACCAGAGGCTGGATAACTTAGAGACGTAGACTAGAACCAAACACAACTGACAAAAGTAAAAATAAAAACAATGAAATGGATCCTAAATATTCTGCTATACTCAAAAATCACTGTCTAACCTAGTCAACACCAGAGAGGATTCTTCTGGCAGCTCTGGAAGCAGATGCAAAGACCCACAGACAAACATTAAGTTCAAAATTGTGAACCCTTGGGAAGAGAAGGAGGAAGGATCATAGGGGGCAGAGTGTTCAATGGCACCAGAAGAATGTGACCCACAGAATCAACTAAGCAGGAGTCATAGAGGCTCACAGACACTGAAGGGCACTCACGGGATTCTGCATGGGTATGTGCTAGGTCCTCTGCATACATTCTGTGGTTGTTTAGATTGGGGGCGTTTGGGAACTGCTGTGAGTGGGAGATGGGTGTCTCTGACTCTTTTGCCTGCTCTTGCTACATTTTTCCTCCTACTGGTTAGCCTCATCCAGCCTTGATATGAGAACTTGTGCCTAGTCTTATTTTTACTTGTTCAGCAGTCTTTGGTTCTTTTCCCTGGGATGCTTGCACTTTGATGGATGAAAAGGGAGAAGCAATGGATCTAGTGGAGAGAGGATGTATGTCTGTGGGGGAGGGGAAGACCAGGGAGGAGTGTAGGGAGAGGGGAGGCTATAGTCAGGATGTATTATATGTGACAATAGTAGTTATGTTAAAAAGAAACCCAAGAAAATGCAAACAGGGGAAGGAAATTAATAATCTTGTTCATAAATTAAAAATGTAAATAAAATCAATAATTAAAATATGGACTCAAAGTGAAAAAATTCTAGAAATAAAAAATTTAGGACTTTGAACAAAATCATTAGAGTAATTCAAGATTCATCATCAAAATGCACCATTGCAACTCAAGTTTCCACAGACCTTCAAAGAAAAACTACTTAGCTTCATATGGATAAACAGTAGCAACAAAAACAGAATAGTGGAAGCAATCATGAACAGTAAAATAATGTTTAGATGTTTCATCATTCCTGATCTCAATTTGTACTAAAATGCTGTAGTGTTAGAAACAGAATGGTATTGGCATAAAAAGAGAATAATTGAAGTCCTAAATATAAATTCACACCTTGGACATCTGATTTTGATAAAGAAGAAAGAAACATAGAGTTGAAAAATGATGGCCTCTTCAACAAATGGTGCTGACTTAACTGGATGTCTGCATCTAGAAGAAACCAAGTACATCCACACTGATCACCCTGCACAAAACTCATATCCAAATTTATCAAAGGACTCAACATAAAACCAGATACACTGAAACTGGTAGAAGAGAAAGTGGGGAACAGTCTTGAACCCATCAGAACTGGAGACAAAATTCTGACATGAACATCATAAGTGCACACACTAAGACCAAAAATTAATCAATAAGGCATCACGAAACTGAAAAGCTCCCCTTAGACTAAGGATGCTGTCATTCAGACAAAGCAGCAGCCTAAGGAATGGGAAAAGATTTTTTTACCAACTCCACATTTGAAAGAGGACTAATACCCAAAACATATGAAGAAATCATGAGATGAGTTATCAAAAACCAAATAATCCAATTTTAAAATTCAGTAGAGATCTAAACCAAGAATTCAGTAAAGAAGAGCCTGAAAATTTTGAGACACACTTAAAGAAATGTTCTTTTGCCTTGTCTTACTGTATATTCTTTTATTGGGTTTGGCGGTTGTGTCTTGGAGTCCTGCTCATTTTGGAAGGGAAATGGAGGCATAGTATATATGGGAGATACAGTAGTTGGGGTAAATACAGTGAAATTGAAACACTGTATTTATTCAATATGCTTAAACACATCATGAAATAAGAAGGAAACTTCTTACAGTGAGGAATGGAATGAATAGTAAGATGAGCAACTGATATGGGTGAGGGGGGGAAATACCAACAAAAGACATGCTACACATATGTGAATTGTCAGAATAAAATCCTTTATGCTGTATATTAATTTTAAAAAATAATAATTATACCACACAAAAGCAAACTGGATACAATACCGAAAATGGACAAGTGGAATTTTTATTTTCACACTCCATTAAAGGTGAATTTTCTGTCTTCCTATGAAAGACTATTCTTGTCTCATTGCTTTATTCACACATCTTAGCCCCCAAGATAGTTCATCACAAAACCAGAGGTCATGCACTATTTAAATATTTATTATTAAATGGACAATCAGAGAACATGAGAACACTAGCCCTATGTGCCTCATCTCAAATACCAAATAGGACACATCATCAACCACAGTAAAGACTTGTCCTACTTTTTTCCTGTCTTCTCTGTAGTCCATATCCACTGAAAAAGGCTCATCAGCTCACACTCATCGGAACACTCTCACACTGGCAGTGCAGGTTCTAGAATGCAAACAATATCAGAGGTCTGGGAAAATGTTATGAGAATAATTTTCACATTAAACACAGGGTCACTTCCCATTTTCTATTTGCTTCTAAGACACTCAAAACAGACTTCTTCACAACCACTACTGGACTGTAAAATGAGCAAAAACAATGTAGGAAATCAAAGATAAAGCAAAAGAAATGGGTCAACACAAGGATTTGAATTATTAGAACTGAGGTTTGGTGATGAAGATGATGTTTTAGAAATCAAATATTTAATTAATCTTCTCTTTAATAATGATTAGTTTGGAGGATCAGCAATAGATCTTACTTAGAATTTGAAATGTAGGACAAAAGATTTCTATGGAATTTGTTGAATATTTGAAAACATTTTTGTAATGTAAGTGTAACAGTGCCTCTATGATGAGCTGGATAGGTATAGAACAGCAGGATTCAGGAAATTTGGGTATTTTGCCTGATTATTTGTTCTAACACAGTGGAAGCACAGAATTTGGTTAGATATTCTGTAATAGTTACTGGTGTATCATAGGTCCCACTGTGCATGCTGTGTGGAACTCAATTGCTCTAAAAATGGAGCTGCTTTTCCCTGAAAGGGACTTCATAAAACAATTCCCAGTGTGTAACCAGGAATGCTGACTTTGTGAGTGCTTCCTGAATCATTGCGGCAGGTCTCAATGTGAAACATCTGCAAAATCTACTGACGTCATTTCTAAAGGCATAAAATACACAGACTGTGCAAACAGTCCAGGGACCAAGTTTTCCCAAAATGGCATCCTCCAAAGAGCCTTAATTTTCAGACTATGAGTAATGTCATGAAACTAGCTGAACTCTCCTCATATATATTAATCAACCAAATTTAATTACATGAACATCAGATGCAGAGCCCCAGGGAAGAGAGTGTCCCAGATACCTACAGCAGGGGGAGAAACCATCTGGAAAAAAAGGAATCATGACTCACAATTAAACTCTCCTTTGGCTACAGAGAAAAAGCAGGTGGGAATATATGTGTGCCTATATAGTGTGCTAATCTTAATAGCAGTTCACAAAAAACACTGATCAGGCTTCAAGTAGGACAAAGATGTTCACTTTGATTTTTCTGTTCTTGCTCCTGAACATTCCACTTCTTGTGTCCAGTATCATTCATCCCAGATGCTTTTGGAGAATGAAGCAAAATAAAGACAAAGATGGAGATTCATTGACAGGTTGTATCTTCTTCCTTTTAAGAGCGCAGTGGCCTGTGGAGAAAGATTATTTCAACCACATTCTTAATACACAGTAAGTTCCTTTATATTTTCTATGTAAATGTCATCATGAATATTTCATTGTGGGAAGGAAGATGAGAGTCAGAGCAATGCTTTGAGTATTTGGCCTGATACCCAATCTGAAAACTAAGAAATGACCTCAAGTTTGTTTAGAGACTCTGTGCTATTTCTGTACTTTTAATTTGTCCAGAGAGTGTTCTATTACTCTCTGAGTTATTCTACTATTTAAAAGACTGGAAGCTGAGTGAAGGAAGGACTCTTTATCTTGTTCCATCACATATAGCCCTCCTCTTCACAGTTTCTACAACACAGTAGTTGGTGGTGTCTCACTGAAGGAAACCCCACACTATTCAAAAAGTATGATTCTAAATGAGTGTAAGTAAATGACTTTCAAATAGTCTATGATGATGCTTTGATCACTATGTTGCTCCTAATCCATGTACTAGGACAATTATTATTTGCAGCAACCCTAGCTCCAGAGAATTTTTACATGTATATTCAGTTACACTCTCAGGTGCTCTGCATGTGGTCACATTGTGCCTTCTAAAGCTGCATCAAGAATGAAGTAGGAGACCTGCCCACTGTGAACTTCATATGTGTTCCCATTTCTCCATTCTTCACTTATATATGTGTATAACTATTGGACTTTGATTTCAAAGTCTAGTTCTTAACTCTCTCTATAGATTAAAGAAGGAATGTGTGGATTGTAAAAGATATATTTGCATTCTTTGAAATGTAAAGCTGTCACTAACATGGTGACTGCTTACTCTCTTTGTCACTTCCCTGAGTAAGAGCTGTGGCATGTGATACTTGGCAACACTTGAGTTCAGCTTTGCCATTATTTAAGAGGAATGTGTCTCTTCCCTTTATGTCTAAGCTGTTTATTCTCTGACACTTATATCACACTAACCTCTTATGTTTTTCTTTCTGTAATTTTACTAATTATAGCTACATATTTTACCAATTTGGGCACAATACACTTTTTATTTTGTGTATTGCTGATAGTTGTTTCCAAACATAGCTCTTTAGTCCAGTAGGCTACTCTAACAGCTTAAGTCATTGATGTTTCTTAATGTTTAATATGCAGGAGTTATTGTTTGGGATTCATAAGTTATAATCTCAAATTCCTGTTAAATGTTGTTGAAAATTTCAATGACATTTTCCCATGTGGTAATAAAGAATATTCTAAGATGTTTTTATTTAAAAAATGTAAAGATAAATATATTTATGCATGAAGATACCATGGTGGTACAATTTCTAAGTGGGAAACAGATTGTATTTAACTCTGAGAGAATCATTCAGAATGAAAGAGTATGTTTGTTTGTGTTTGATTTTTATTGGTCAGATGATACAAAATGAGTAAGATGACATGGAAGTTATTATTCTTTCCAACATATAAACACAAAATGCTATTGTTCTGTTCCTACTAACTTGTTGAAAATTTTTGATTTCAAAATTCATAAATATTTTCCACACATCACACACTTTATATTCTTTTATTTTACAAATATGTAATACTGGCACCAACAATTCTCACTGCAATTTGTAGATGTCCCTACTTCTCAATACAATGCTAGTTTTGTGTATTTGTAACTGAAAGGTATATAAAGGGTGCTCTCTCTAAGAAAATTTATGTTGGACACATATACCAAGTATATTTACATTGAATATACTTCTGTAAACATAAAATATGTGAACAATACTGGTTACAAGCACTTAATCTCTGCATTCAGGAAAAGAGCTGGTGAATTTCTGTGACTTTGAGTCCAGTCCATTTTAAAGCCAAGTATCATTCAAAACTATGGAATCCATGGCACTTTTATAGCCTCAAGGTGTATTTCTCATGTCCATACACACAGACGTGTATATTAACCAAATACACTCTGGTATTTAAATTTACTTAAAAATACACCTTCTGAAAAAACATTTTGAGCCTGCAACAGATAAACCAGAAAGAAAAAAGAACAAGATGAGGATGAACAAGAGGTAGTATGTTAACTATATTGTCCACTAATTACAATTAATTATAAGTACAGGAGTCAAACATTGCCACAGAAACACTACTGAACTCTTACCAGTCTTGCTTTGAATATTTATCCAATTCAGTTTGTTTCCTTAAAATTACCAGAAACTTTGCTCATGCATTGCATGTAATTTTCATAGTGTTCAATAATTTTAAAATGAATTCATGATCAGGTTTACTGTCTGGTCAAGGCTGTGCCCTTGTATTTACCTTCTGAGCAAGCACTCAAAAACTAAAGATAGACAGCCCTCTCTGTGAAAATTGCAAAGGCTTATCTTGTTTATGGGAGATGCACTCTCATGAACTTTTAGTTTTTGCAAGCTTCCAGCTTCTTATGTCATCCCAACCTCACAACACAGCAGATTTTTTCAATCATAGTAGATGGTTGGGAATAGTGTCCAATACAAGATAATCCTCATTCTGACTACAAATGATCATCTGTAGATTTTTGTCCACAATAAACACTGTTCAATTTACAGAACATCAACTGTAACCTATCAGTTTAGCCTGGCCTTGGCTACTTCCATTGATGAAATCAACAGGAACCATGATCTTTTACCAAATATGTCTCTAGTATTTGAATTACTAACAGAGAGTATACAACTGTGTCACAATTACACAGTCTCATTCATTTTTCTGAACAAAACCATGAAACTCCCCCTAATTGAGTTTGTAATGAAGAAATCAGGTGTACAGTGGTGCTTACAGGACCTTACTAGGAATTATCTGCAATAATTGAGAAATTCCTGGACCTCTATAAATCTCAGCATGTGAGTTTTTCTTTTGTGTGTGTTGGGGGCGGGTGGTGATTCAGCAAGAAAGTTTGTCTCCATTGGTGTTAAGATGTGTGAGGAAGAGACAGGCCTCACACTTAAATTAAACTGTGTAGTTCAAGAGTACTATTCAGAGACTTGATGGGACTTCCACATTTCCTTGTGTAAAACAGAGATAAGGGAAATAGTAATGAGGGGATTTTCTAGAATACTGCTTATAATTTCTTAGGAGTGCATGATACCTCATACTGCTTCCTGTGTCCTAGGTCCCTCTGCTTACTATGGACCTTTTCATCTTATCTCGATTGATAATGACCAGTTTCCTGTTCTGTGTCACATGCCCCCCCCAAATACTTCTGTAGCCCTGGCCATGATCTCATTGATGCTTTTCTTCAATTGTAATTGGATTGGGCTGGCCGTCTTGGACAATGATCAGGCTACTCAATTTCTCTCACATTTGAGAACAGAGATGGAAAATACAGTCTGCTTCACCGTTGTGAATATGATCCTAGGCAACATGCATTTATATATGCCAAAAACTGAAGTGTATTATAAACAAATCATGACATCATCCACAAATGTAGTTATTATTTATGGTGACATGGACAGTACTCAATGGGTGAACATTAGAATGTGGCAATCTCCAGGTATACAGAGAATATGGGTCCCCAACTCACATTGAGATGATACTAAACGTAAGATAGACTTCACACTTGACTCATTCCTTGGGACTCTAGCTTTTGCACACCACTGTAGACAGAAGTTTTCCTGTGTCCTGCAGCAGCGTGGTCACAAACAAACACACAGAGGCTTAGCAAACTCCCACAAAACACCACCATGCTGAGATTTCTGGTTTTAACTTTTTGTCCAGATATTGGCCCATCTCAGATACTCAGATAAATACCTGGCAAGGCTGGGTGGATAAAATTTAACTGTGAATTCTCTGCATCTAAGTCTAGGGCTCTGAAGAACTGCTCATCCAGCGCCTCATTACAATGACTAGTGGTCCAAACTTTCAATGTGGCCTTTATTGAGGGCAGTAATGATGTATACAATGCTGTGTATGCTGTGGCCCATGCTCTTTATGAGATGCTTCTTCAACAATAAGATATTCAGTCAATGGACAAAGGAAAAAAAACTATGTTAACTGCTTGAAGGTAGTGTTTCTTGTATTCGATGATATTTAGTAGTTCTTAATATCTCTTAGATGCTCAAATCTACTGTATTAGAAATATTCATGAAATAGATTTCTAAACATTTTTCCTGCTGAGGAAGTAAATCTAGTCATTGCTATAAGTCTCTAATGCAAAGAGAATTAAGTGGAGGAATTAATTTATCAATGAAAATTAGTGATTATGTTACAAAGCACCTGAATATCCTCACTCCATCCTAATATTGAAAACATGTCAGTCCTTAGTCAATAATGCTCTCCATCTTGAGAAAATGAGCCTTCGTTTATTAATTCTCAAATATATTCTAATCAGTGTAGGAGATGGTTTTTACAAGTGTCCTTATCTGATTCTTCTCCCACTCTAAGTTCTGGGGACCTCACTTAGATCTAGGAGAGTGATTATATAAGAAATTTGCTAAGATTCTTTTCGGTACATATATGCATGTTTGTGTATGTGAATGTATGTTCTCACTGTACATGGATGTATGGTCCTTGTGTTTCTTCTTAAATACGTCTACATGGATGTTAGTGTGTTTCTGTGTATCTGTGTATGTATCTGTGTTGCTTTATATACGTGTGTGTTTCTGCCTAGCTGCATAGCTATCTGCCTATTTGTAGAAGTGATCATAAATTTGCCTTATGTCAATGTCTTTCTGTATGAGTGTTTGTTTTTGTGTGTATCATTATGTGTGTATTAGTTAGTGCATGGTTCTACATGTGTCTCTGTGTGTGTTTTGCATTTTCCTGTGTATGCTGTGGCCCATGCTCTGTATGAGATGCTTCTTCAACAATAAGATAATCAGTCAATGGACAAATGAAAAAAAATATGTTAACTGCTTGAAGGTAGTGTTTCTGGTATTGGATGATATTTAGTGTCTTCAATGTCATAGTGCTTAAGAATCTCTTTCCTACTTAGATTTTGAAAAAATAAAAAATAAAACATTCTCCAAGACTTTTATCATGAAGGGTTGTTGGATTTTTCTTTAAGATTATTTCAACATCTAATGAGATTATTATGTGGTGTTTTACTCTCAGTTTCTTTATATGGTAGATTACATTGACAGATTTTCTGATGTTGAATCATATTTCAATCTCTGGGATAAAGGCTATTTGGTCATGATGGATGACCTTTTTATGTTTTCTTAGATTCAATTTGAAAATATTTTATTGTATATTTTTCATCTATGTTCACAAGGGGGATTTGTTTGTAATCTTCTTTCATGGTTGAATTATTTGTGTGTTTTGAATCAGGTGACTGTGGCCTCATGAAATGAAGTTGGCAGTCTTCCTTCTGTTATTCATTTTTTGGAATAATTTGAAGAAAACTAGTGTTAGCTCTTACTGGAATGTCTTGTAAAACTGTGTGCTAAAACCATCTCATTCTGGGTTTTTTGGTTGGGAGACTGTGAAAGACTGCTTTTATTTCCTTAGGGGTTGTAGGTGTGCTGCAATTATTTAGCTGATCTTTGTTTAACTTGGTAAGAGGTATCTATTGAGAAAATTATCCATTCTGTTTGATTTTCCAATTTTGTTAATTACATGTTCTTAAAAATATGACTAATGATGATTCAGATTTATTTGATGTCTATTATTATGTCTCCTTTTTCTTTTCTGATTAGGTTAATTTGAATATTCCGTCTTTAGTTAGTTTGGATAAAGTTTTGTCTATCTTGTTGATTTCTTCAAAGAACCAATTCTTTGTTTCATTGACTCTTTTAATTTTTCTCTTTTTTTCTATCTTATAGATTAAGACTTCAGTTTGATTATACTAGGGTCTATTTTTCTTGGGTATGCTTACTTCTTTTTGTTCTACAGCACTCAGGTGTGTTGTACATTGCTAGTATGGGATCTCTCCAATTTATTTTGTAAAAACTAGATGAATGAACCCTACTTTACCACGACTGTCACTTTGTCCTATAAATTTGGGAGTATGTTTTATTCATATTCATTTAATTCTATGAAGTCTTTAATTTCCTTATTCTTGTCTTGATCCCCTAGTCATTGATTAGAGAGCCATTCATTTTCAATGAGTTTGAAAGCTTTTTTTTCTCTTATTGTTGAAGTTTAGGTTTAATCTGTGGTAGTCTGTTAGGATGCAAAGGTTGTTTCAATATTCTTGCATTGTTTGAGACTTGCTTTGTTACCGAATTTGGTCAAATTTGGAAAAAGTTCCATGAGGTCCTAAAAAGAAGAAATATTCCTTTGTGTTTGAGTGCAATGCTTTATAGATATGTGTTAGGTTTTTCGTTTATAAAGTCTGTTGGCATGAGTATATTTCTGCTTTGCTTTTGTCTGGATGACTTGTCCTTTGGAGAGAGTGGGATATTGAAATTTCCTACTATCAATGTCTAAGAGTCAATGTGTGATTTAAGCTTTAGTTATGTTTCTTTTTCTTTCATTTTAAGTTATGTTTCTTTTAATAATGTGAGTGACCTTGCATTTAGAGAATAGATGTTGAGAAGTGAAATGTTATCTGTATGGATTCCTCCTATATAAATATGGAGTATTTCTTCTCATATCATTTGATTAATTTGGGTTTGAAATGTATTTTGTTAGATGTCAGAAATGCATCTTTTCTTCGTAAGTTTGCTTTAAAAAAATTCCAGCCATTAACTCTGAGGTATGATTATGTTTGATTTTGAGGTATATTTATTATTATTTCCAGAAGGACAAATACTCTTTCCACATCCATTCTTTTAGTCTGTGTCTTTTTATATTGGAGCTGATACTACTGACATATCTCTCTATTCTACATATCTATTCTAACTAAAAGAAAAAGAGAGAATATTCAAATTAAAAAGACAAATGAGAAAGGAAGTGGGTGGCAACAGTAGACACCAAGGAAATCTGGAGAATCATAGGAACATAGCTTTATAACCTATACTTCACCAAATTGGAAAATCTAAAATAAATAGATAGTTTTCTTGATAGATATCTCTACCAAACTTAACTCAATATCAGTTATACAATTTAAACAGACCTATAAACTCTAGTGAAATACAAGCAGTCTTTATAAGCCTCCCAAGGGGAGGGGGAAGCCCACAGTCATAGGGTTTTAGTGCAAAATGGAACTAGACTTTCAAAGATGAGTTAACATTAATTCTTTTAAAATTATTTTACAAGACAGAAACAAAATCAATATTACCTAATTTATATTATGAGATAGAGTTACCGTGATCACCAATCCACAGGTGAGCCCAAAAAAGAGAGAAGAGCAGACCAATTTTCCTGGTGAACATCAATGCAGAAATACTCAATAAAATACTTTAAACCAAGTCCAGTATCTCATCCAAATGATCATCCCAGAGATGCAGAGATGGTTCAATGTATGGAAACCTACTAAGGTACCAACCATATAAACAAAATGAAAAAAATGAAAGAACACATGACATCTCATTAGATGACAAAATCCAACACCTTTAATCATAAAAGTCCTGAAAAGAATAGGTATGTAAGGGACCTGCCTCAACAGTTTACAAGTACATGGCCAACACTAAAATTTAGTGATGCTGATTTCTTTATTTTTTTTGTTCTTCAAAGGAGTTTATTAGTGAAAAACTGGAAACCTAAAAATTCAAAAGTAGTTTAATTAAATGTGGCACATATGAAGAAATATCATGCAGTCATTAAAAAGATGTGGAAATATATATGACACGGCAAGATCATCATGAAACTGTTGAGTGGAAAAAAATTACAAAACAACATGTACAATTTGATCCCATTTAAAAAATATCTAAGTGTTCAGAGAGTCTGGAGGCCACACACCTGTCACAGCACTTCACCTCAGTTGGTGGAATCAGAGGCCATTTTTCTATTTTTCTTTTTGTCAGCATATTATGACTTGTATTAATAAAAGAGCATTAACTATTCTTAAAAGGTCTACTTTGATGTAGGAATAAGAGTACGGCTTAACAACCTGAGGTACAGAGATGTAGATAGGTTAGTCTATACTACTTCACTGGTTTGTGTAGGTGTTTTGATGCTAAACACCAGTTCAAAGGCACCGTGTGGAAATATGGTGGTTAGAGCTCATCTTTCTTTAAACAAGTGGTTCTTAACCTTCCTAATGCTGCCACCCTTTAATACACTTTCTCATGTTGTGGTGACCCCAACCACAAAACCATTTCATTGCTACTTCATAACTGTAATTTTGCTACTGTTATGAATCGCAATGTAAATATCTGATATGTAGATGGTCCTAGGCGACCACTGTGAAAGGGTGGTTTGACCCTTGAAGGGGCTGCAACTCCCAGGTTGAGAACAACTGCTTTAGACAGATGGGTCCACACTCCTAGAGATCTTACATGGCATCCAGGTCCTGGTATTCTAAGTAATTCCTTACTGACACTAAATTCATCCTTCTATCTCATACCCACTTGTAAAACTGATCTGACACTATCTCAATCCATTAGAAGGCAAGAGGAAATTTTCCAGAGATGTCAAATTGCAGGCATCTGAGGGTGGAGGGCCAGCTGTTAGCTCTGCAGTGTTTCTCAACATGACTGCAGCAGGATCACGAAAATGGCTTTCTGTACAACTGGGGGGCCCTGCTTCCAGAATTTGCTTCAGTAGGTCTTAGGGGGTAAGACACAGGTATTAGGAGCTTTTTTTTCC
>CABHPQ010049499.1:0-35054 GCA_902168405.1 Peromyscus aztecus
TTGTAGAGGTCCTTCACTTTCTTGGTTAGGCTTATTTCTAGGTATTTTATTTTCTTTAAGGATATTTGTGATTGTGAGTATGTCCATGATTCCCTTCTCTGTATGTTTGTTTTTGGTGTATATAAGTTATTGATTTGTGCATATTAATTCTGTATCCTGCCATATTTCTGAATTTATCATTTATAGACATTTTCTCATATAATTTTGGGATCTCTAATGTATAGTATCATATCATCTGCAAATTGGGATTTATTTTAAAACTTCCCCTTTCCCTATTTGTATCCGTTTAATGTCCTTCTCTTGCCTTATTGTTGCAGCTGGTACTTCTAGCACAATATCGAAAAAGAGTGGGGTCTCATTCCTGACTTCAGGAGGATTGCTTCAAGGTTTTCTCCATTTTGAATTATGTTGGCTGTGAATTTTTATTATAGAGGTATATACTCTCTAGCACTACATTCTCTAGGATTTATTATGAAGAAATGATAGGTTTTGTCAAAGGCATTTTCTGTAGTTCTTGAGGTGATCATGTTATTTTTGTCTTTAAGTCTATTTATGTGCTCAATTACATTTATTAACTCGCAAATGTTCAGCTATCCCTGTTGGAGGCCAACACCTCCATTTCTACTTTCATTATTGATTTTAATATGAATTGAATAAGGCCTCCAACCTGCCTTCTTCTTGTTTCCATGATCTTGATATTTTTATTTCTTAGGTAAAGTGAGATTTATGTTCCTATTGTTCATATTGTTTTTCAAATCAACAGACCACAAAGACCTTCTAAGAACTGGGTCTACATGACTTGAAAAATGGGGCTTTCTGAAACTTGTCAGCCACAATGACATCAAGAACTTTTGACAATGTGTTTGTGCTGAATGCTAACCAAAGTTCTGTTTTTGTATTAGGCTTTCCTTGCTTGAAGAGGTCATGAAGGACCCATATAAGGTTTTCCCTTGCTGCAGCTGAGGGCTGCTTCCTTCTCCTACTCCCAAGGAGAGAAAGGTAGCCTGGCCTTAATAAACTTTTTGCCTTGTAACACTGCTGTCTCTGAGAGTGTTTGGGTCTCGATCCCCAACACTACAACAATCCCTTCATTTCAGAGATAAAACAAACTTGATCATGATTGATGAACTTTTTGATGTATGTTCATATTCTGTTTTTAAATATTTTACTGAGAGAATATGTTCACTGGGAATATTGGCCTGTAGGGTTTTTGTGTGTGTGTGTGTGTGTGTGTGTGTGTGTGTGTGTGTGTGTGTGTGGTGTGTTTACCTGGTTCTGAACGTCTGATATAATACTGCTATGGATACATCTGATCACAATTTTTAGCTGGAAGGTTTTTTATTACTATTTAAATCTCTTCATGTGTTATGGTTTTGTTTAGGTTGTTGATTTCTTCTTGGTTTAATTTTGATGATTTGGCTGAAGTAGAAATTCATCCATTTCTTTTAGGGTTTCCAGCTTAATGGAGTACAGGTTTTTGAAGTATTCCTTTATAATATTCTGGATTTCTTTGGTTTCTGCTGTAGTATTTCGCTGTTCATTTTGATTTTGTTAATTTTGGTCATTTCTTTCTTTATTTTGGTTAGTTGAGCCTGTTGTACCCATTTCTCGAAACCCCCAGAGACCACCAAGGAGCCGGTTTCCGATGCAAGCACATAAGGGTCCTTTTATTCAGGTTCAACCTGGGCCGCCACATGGCAGATGGAAAGAAATGTGGCAATGGCCATGAGCCCATGTGTAGAGGGTTTTTATAGGGAAAAACCACAAGCCAGGAATTGGCAACTTGGGATTGGGTAGAATGGGCAAAGTGATTTTTTGAAACTATTGGTCTAGACTTTGGGAATGAAACCACAACCCGCAGAACAGGGTTATCTGGACTGCTCAGCAGTATTACTTAAATATCTCCAAGGGCCATAAACCACAGACAGGATCTTGTTAAGCTTTCCTTTCCTGTATAAACAGCAGACAGGATGTCTGCAGGAGTATCTGGATCCTGTTAGGCTTTCCTGTATAAACAGCAGACAGGATGTCTGTAGGAGGACACTGCTCTGTATCCATTTGAGTTATCATGGCATATTCCTGAGCCTGTAAAGTTAAGTCTAGGCCTTCATAGAGCCAGGTATCTGTCAATCTTGTTTATCTTCTCAAAGAACCAGCTCTTAGATTAGTTCTTTTTTTTTGTATTTTTTCTTTGTTTCTGAAAAATGGGCACAGTAAAGAAACCAAAATAACCTCACCTTGGGTGAAAGGGGGAAATTTTATTCCAAACTGCCAAAGCTGGCTCCTGAGAAAGCTGAGTGATATGAGGAGAAAGATTTGGGGGGGGGTGTCTCCTGGGTTATATTGGAATGGGTATTCTAGGCTAGCATGAACCTTGACATGCTAATAGACACCACAGTCATATGTTAATGGAAGAAGGTTGCTTTTGCCAGAGATAAGGAGAATGACTCCTTTTAGCAAGTAGGATCTTTCTTCAAGCCCCTGTAGGAATGCTGGCTTTGTCTAAATGCCTGACCTTGGGAAAAGGAATTTCTTGGGGGACCTGACAGTTTCTATTTCGCTGATTTCTGTCCTGATATTTATTATTTCTTCCCATTAACTGGGTTTGGATTTTGTTTGTCCTTGCTTTTCCAAATTTTTGAGTTGCATTAAGTCATTTATCTGTGCTTTTACTGATTTTTTTTTAATATAGGCAATTAGAGCTACAAATTCCCCTTAGAGCACTGCTTTCAATACATGGCAGAGGTTTTGTTGTGTTGTGTTTTCATTTTTATTCAATTTCAAGAAAGTTTTTTTTCTTTCTCAATTTATTCTTGGAGCCATTCAACATTCAATAATGAGTTATTTAATTTCCACGAGTTTGTGTATTTACCAGAAAATTGCTTGCTGTCAATTTTAAGTTGTATTTTATTATGGTCAGATAAAACCGAAGTGTAATAGTTTGAATGGGAGTGGCCCCCATTGACTCATATATTTGCATGCTTGGTCCCCAGTTAATGAACTGTTGGCAGAGGATTAGGAAATGTGGTCTTGCTGGAGGAGGTGTGTCATTGGGGGTAGAATTTGAGATTTTAAACACCCACCGGCTCAGTCTCTCTCTCAACCTGCAATTTAGGCTCAATTAAATGTTTTGTTTATAAGCTGCCTTGGTCATGGTGTCTCCTCACAGCAATAGAACTGTAACTAAGGGGTTATTACAATCACTTTAATCTATAAAGATTTGTTTTGTGGCCTAGGATGTGGTCTATTGTAAAAATGCTTCCATGTTTTGCTGAATAGAATGTATATTCTTTGGTGTTTGGGTGGACTAGTCTGTGAATATATGCTGAGTCCACATGATGTATGATGTCAGCTAATTCTGATATTTGTTTGTTTATTTTTTATTCAGATGACCTGTCTGTTGGAGAAAGTAGGATATGGAAATTGCCCACTATTAACGGATTATTGTTAATCAGTGTTTTTAAAACCAGTAGCACACTTTTTATGATATTTGGCATCCCAGAGTTTGGTACATATATGTTTTGGATAGTAATATCTTCTTGGCTAACTGTTCCTTGACTACAATAAGTGTCCTTCTCTATCTCTTTGGATTAGTTTTAGTTTGATGTATATTTTGTTAGATACTGAGATAGTGACATCTGCTTGTTTTCCCATGCCATTTGATTGGAATATTTTGTGTATCTTTTTGCTCTATGTTATCAAGCTATCTTCAAAACTAAGATATATTTCTTGTAGACAACAGATAGATGGATTTTGTTTCTTAGTCCATTCAGTCAGCCTGTGTCTTTTGATTGGAGAATTGTGGCCATTTATATTTCAAGTTATTATTGAGATATATGTATTAATTTTATTCATTGTACTGTTAGTTTTCAGTATTATTTGTGTTCTCTTAGTGTTACTTTGCATTTTAATAAATAAGGCTTCATATTTTTTTCCAGAGCCTCTTTGCTATGCTTGTTCCTCTCTTCATCCAGAAACAATACAAAATTTTAGGCTATTGTTTATGTCACAGAAAGTTTTTCTTTTCCTTCAATCATGGAATATAATTTTTCTGTGTATTAGTCCATTCTGGCTATTATAATCTCTTGGGATTTTGAGTGCATTGCTCCAGGATCCTTTGACTTTCAATGTTTCCATTGAGAAATAAGCTGTTATTCTGGTGGGTTGTCCTTTTTATGTGACTTGTGTTTTTTCTACTGCAGCTTTTTATATAGCTTCTTTGTTATGTATACTTAGTGTTTTAGCTATGATATGCCATGAGTGCTTTCTTTTCTGGTCTTGTCTGTTTGGTGTTCAGTGTGCTTCTTGCATCTGTATGAATGTGTCTTTCCTTAGTTTGGTAAAGTTTTCTTCTGTGACCTCGTTGAAGATCTAGTTTACATCATTGACTTGGCATTCTTCTCCCTTATCTATGCCTGTGATTCGAAGGTTTTTTTTTCATTGCTTCCATCATTTTCTACATGTTCCTTTCTTGCTTTTTGTTTGTTTGTTTGAATTTTCACATCCCTTGTTTATTTGGCCTAGATCCTGTGCTTTATCTTCAGGGGCTGGTGTTATGTCTTCTGCTTGATCATTCTATTTGTAAAGTTTCTTGTCAGTATTCTGGTTGGGTTTTTCAATTCCATATTTACTGAATCTTCTTCAGTATTTCTACCTCCTTATTGAATTCCATTCTCAAGTCCTAGAATTATGGACTTAATAATTTCCATAATGTCATAATTGTGTCTTCATAATTTCCATCAGCTTTGTTTGTCCTTCCTTACATATCACTGAGGCACTTATTCTCCTTAAACTCATCCTCCTTAATTTCATTGAGATTTTTCTTAGTGTCTTTTAGAACTTGAATTCTTTACAAGTTAATGACTTCTTTAAAATTCTGTGCCCTAGTGTTTATCTAGGTAATTCTCATTGGCAAGAATTTTCCACAGGACTGACTAGTAGATTTTGGAGAAAAGATACTAGCTTGATTTTATATTGTCGGTATTTTTGTGATGAGACCTGGGCACATGGTCCTATGTCTGATATGGATAGAGCAGATTGGGGTGGAAGAGAGGATGTGAAGGTGTGAAGGGCCTAGAGTTTGGAAGTAGCTTGGGTGGAATGAAGTACAATGGACATAGGGTACTGAGCTGGTATACATGATTTACTTCCTGGTCCAATCCAAGTGTGTGGGTAGATATGGCTGGGTAAAAGGTTGACTATGTTGTAGGTAGGGCCTGTAGGTTGGGGAATAGGTAGAGAAGGCCTAGGCTGAAGCCTAGAGATCATTTGCAGCTCAGGCATGGGAGTCCATATTAGCAGGGCACTAGATATGGGTTCTAGGATAGATATGGTGGGTTGGGGAGAAAGGATGGATGGAGAGGCCAGGGATACTCACTAGTCTAGACCATGGAGAAGGAGGTAGGAAGTCTGGCTGAGTGAAGAGGTTGGATGCAGCATAGTATTTAGTACTTCTCAACACAAATTTGAGAACTACTTAGAACTGACAATGGTCAAAATAGTAATATTCTTAGGAAGCATACAAAGCATAAATAGATAACTACTTTTAAAGAAGAGTGAAATAAAAATGTATTATAAAAACAATATAATGTAGTTCTTCTTAATTATATAGGTATGATATATTTTCAGTTCCAAGACAGGAGTTTTAGGTGGAGATTCAGTGGTTTCCAAATAGTACCATGCTCTATGGCTGTAGGATCGTTTGTTTGTGTTCTATCAGTGACCCACTTCTTTTTATTAAATGATTTATTATTATTATTATTATTATTATTGTCACTATTTACATCCCCACCACAGTTTTCCTCCCCTCCCAGTCTCTCCTTCCACCTCTTCTCTGCCCCCCAATCCACTCTTCTTCCATTTCTACTCAGAAAATGGCAGGCTTCCTATGGATATGAACCAGACATGGCATATCAAGTTGCAGTAAGACTAGGCACATCCCCTTATATTAAGGCTGGACAAGGCAACTCAGTATGAGGAATAAGATCCCCAAAAGCTGGCCAAAGAGTCAGAGACAGCCCCTGTTTCCACTGTTAGGAGTCCCATAAGAGACCAAGTGACACAGCTGTAAAACATGTGCAGAGTACCTAGGTCAGACTCATGCAGGCTCCCTGGTTGTTGGCTCAGTCAGTAGGAGCCCCTATGAGTTCAGGTTTGTTGATTCTGTGGGTTTTCTTATGGTTTCCTTGACCCCTTTGGCTCCTATAATCGTTCCCCCACTCTTCTGCAGTATTCATGAGCTCTGCCTAATGTTTGGCTGTGGGCGTCTGCATCTGCTTCCATCAGTTGCTAGATGAAGCCTCTCTGATGACAATTGGGCTAGGCACCAATCTATGAGTATAGCAGAATATCATTAGGCACCATTACATTGACATTTCTTTCTTTTTTTTTTTCTCTAGTCATGTTTGGTTCTATCTTAGGTCTGTGGGCTATCCAGCCTCTGGGTCCTGGTTCTCAAGGCAGTGCTAGAGGTGAGTTCCTTCTCATGGTATGAGTCTCAGGCTGGACCAGTAACCCACTTCTTGCACAGTTATATATCAAGGAAACTATGTGCCAAGAACAATAACTAGACATTTATTCATCATTCTTTATTCCATTGGCAGCTGAACCAGTCCTGAATAATCCACAATAGAATTGGTAAATAAAACTTAGTTTGAAGAGATTAGAAAGCTAATTATACCCAATCCCTTATCCTAACCTTGTGATCTGTATACTCAGATATACTTGCTTAGTGCAGAGAGTTAAGTGAAAAGTGAGTGAGCTGTGGAGCCAGATCTCAAGAAAAGATTCAAGTTTACCACCCAAACTACCTTCATATAGTGGCATACAGGGAATAAAAAGAAAAAAAAAACTACCAGGTTTGTTCCTGAGGTGGGAAGGTAAGAAGAAGTTGGGAGATCACTGAGTCTACACAAATGCTGTAGACTATTCCTAAAAGTTCAGGTGACACAGAAACATGAACAGCCTATTAAATAATTATACCTGGCTTTACATGGGGTGTATTTGATGGTGTACATCTTTGACTGGTATGCATAGCAAATCCCTTTGCTTTAACAGACAGAGGCAGGGATTTTGAGAGGAGGGTAGAGTTTCCATCTTTAACCCTCAAAACCTGGAAAATTTTATAGTACAGTGGCGATGTTTTCTAACAGATAAATACAGTTCTGGTAGAAAGCATCAAGAAGACAGCAGGACAATAAATTGAGGAATGTGGACATTGTTTGCCAGCAAGTATCTTACTTGAGAAAAAGAAGTCTGTCTATGAGGTCTCCAATACGCATCACAAATCTTTAGATTGTGGAAGAACAAGCCAGTGGCAATGCTCCCTGATTTATCAGATTAGAGTTTTGTGGTTTCATAATCATTTCCATTCAATTCAACCACTTTTATGAAGTAGGATGTAGTCTTAAGCCAGTGGTTCCTCAGTGACCTTACAGAAGATATTCCTCTCTCTTCCCTTTACTCTTTGGCATTTATTCATTAAAATGAGTCACTCTCTACCACAGAGAAGAGCAGGTCATATGTTTCTTTTATGAATTTGGCTGCAGTTGTTTGGAGCTACATCTCAGCTCCAAACTTTAAACCAAATTCCTCCCACAAATTTTCTTTCTTGCGGAAGCAGACTTTTTGATCACAAGCCCGAGAATTGGTGCAGTCTAATCAGCTTGTCATCACTAAGTGCCACCTATTCTTGTCTTTGGCAAGCATTCATTCTGAAGGGCATCATGCAAAGCTCATGATGCCATCTTCATTGAACTCATGCTTATAAGAAGAAAATAAGGGGCTATAGAAAACTTATTTTTAAATTGAATTTAAGTAGTTTTGCCACATTTTAAATGTCAGACGGAACTGTTCCACAGTACAAATCTGCCAAGTCTATGCAGGCGGCTGTTTTCAATAGGACTGTTCGTGCCCTATTGTACTAATCTTTTTTTAAATGTACACCTTGCTGGAAAAGGCCAAGAACACCCACACAGGCAGTGGGCATGTTACTTTTTTCTTGCTCCAAGCGGATGAATAGGCTCTATTCCATTTGGTATGTTGCACTGTTAAGTGTTTCCCAATTGCTTTCCTCCCTTGATGGACACTGAGTCTTTTTGGGACACAGCAGGCAACAGTCCCTGTACTCTCCCACATGGCCATATACTCCTCCAGCCATCTGCCCATCTATCTGCCTCCCCTTGATCATCCTCCCCTTTCTCCTCACAGATATTGGATTCACAGTTAAAGATGATTAGGAATGAAAATGTAGTGAATGAGTGTGGGGGTGCTCTGGTGAACCCCAAGTACCTTGCTTTTTCAACCATAAAAACTGAAATACTAGATATAGTATATGTACTTTTTCACTTAGCCAGGTTACCTTTGAAAATTTGTCAATTTCTTGGGATGGTGCCTTCTCTTAATAAAATAGACCTATTGTTTTTATAAATCAAAAGGATCTAGACTTGAATTCTGGCTCCTTGGTCAGTTATGTGACTCTGAATAATTTATATAGTCTCCCTGAGACTCAACTTTCTCATCTGCAAAATGAAGTTGACAACACCTGTGGCACAGTGTTGTGACAAGATGGTGTCATACATGTCACATACCAGGAAGACTGCTAGATGGTAGATATTCATTGTATGTTGTTTTTAGTAATAGTAACTACAATATAATAAACATTGGAAGATGTATTATTTAATTGTATTACTCTTAATTCCCATATTATCACCTTATCAATTACTGATTACTGATTCTCTACTTAATAATGTTAGATAATCAACAGATATTTTGGAAGATCCCCCTTTGTATATAAAAGATTATCATGGAGAACACAGAAAAAAATAGACGTATCTCTAAATGAGCTTTCAGTATGGCTAGGAAGTTGAAATTGTTGGGTAATTATGGAGGCAGGGAGGATCTGAGAACAATTGGGGAGGGGAAAGAATATGATCAAAATATATTCTTTGAAAATATTTAGAATAAACAAGAATTACAAAATTGTATCTACAAGTAAAGCTAACAATATTAGTACTCGACACATAATATAGATGCTATAAGATATTATAAACAAAGTAGAAATATGTCTGTGGACTAGACTAGAGGTTTTACTGAAAAAATGATCTTGGGAGATGGCTGAGTCAAGATAGTCATGTAACCATGAGGACCTGAATTTGATCCCTAGTATCTACATACAAGTCTGACATAGAAGCCTTAATCTGTAACCATAGTACCTGGGTAGGGAGAAGACAAGTGGATCTTGGGGACTTGAGGCAGGCAGAACTGCTGCATGTTTCAGATAAGGTAGAGCATGTGCTATACTGCTCCCGCAATGACCAGGCATCCTGCAAAAATAGCCAAAAGGGGGGCCTTGAGGCCAGCAATGGCCAGCAGATTCCAGAGCCTATCAGAAAGTGCCCACTTAGCAATGAGCACTAAGGCAGACCTTTCCTCAGGATGGGGTAGAGGGTATATAAGGTTCACTCTTTCCTAAAATTAAATGAGCTTGCTTGCAACCTCCTGGAGTCTGTGTCATTGCCTCTGTGTCTGTCTCCCTCCCCAAATTCCCCAGGGCCTAGAGACCTCACCAGGCAAACAGCAACAGGGACTCACTGGCCAGTCAGTCTAATCAAAAACATTAGGTCCTGGTTTAGTAATAGACCCTGTCTCAAAATATAAGGAAGAGAGAACTACAAGAAGACACCTCACAGACCTCTGGCCTTCACACATGTGTACACAGACATACACATATACTCATGTGCACGTACCACATATATCCATGCATACACATGCACATATACAATAATAATAATAATGATAAACCATAGTTAGGAATCTGATGTGGAGATATATACTTTACCTTTATATTCCTTCAAAGTAGGTGGCATTAATAGTTTCACATTTCTAGTGAGGTAATTAGTTTGGAGAAACTAATCAATGATGGTGAAAGGCATGTGGATGTTAAATGGTAGGTCGAAAATCTGCACAGTGCTTTCTTGACTCTGGAACTCATTGTGCTTTCATCATACCAGACTATCTTCTGCTAATGAAGACAGTTTGGTACCATCGGGCAGAGCAGACGATGCAAGCAAAGGCACAGACGCATTGACGTTTAGGAACTAATGAGACTGCTACAAAGCATTATGTGTGGAGAGAAGAGTCTGGCAAACTAAGTTGGGGCCTAATATAAACTATGCTAGAGGAAATTGGCCTCTGTCCTACAGATGCCAAAGACAGAAGACAGGGATCACATTTTTTTTTTTTTTTGGTGTTAACATCCCCTATGAGTCAAATATGAAGTAGAATATTGATTTTTTCCCCCTTGGGAATATCATTTATATTGTCATTCACTGGAACATTTGACGTGTCCCTGTGTCCCTGTGTGTGTATGTATGTATTATGTATTATTTAAAGATCCCCAGGGGAGGTATGTATATGTAGAAGACCATTGAGACTTCGGCAACTCAAAATACCTTGGCTTACCAAAGAAAGTTGTGTTACATATCAAAATATCCTGTACCTTTCACTGTATGGTGGTAAAGATGGAAAAGATTTGGATTATTTTCTGATTAAAAACTTATCTAGAGCTTCTCTAGGATAATGTTTATAAAGCTGAGAATCCACCACTTGCATAGCACAGCACATCCTGACATGCAAATGGATTAACTTCCAAAAGTTCATTTACCAAGCAGTTGTTCTAAAACATTGACTACCTGATGGCTTGGAAGCAATGCTATATAAAATATACATGCTTGATTTTTTTCCCATTTTTTATGGAGATGACAGAGTATTTAACATTAGTTTTGGGTAATTCAAAATTACTTAGGAACTTGATGTCTGACCATTATTGTCCTTTCAAAAGAGAAAAAATGAGCTGGAAGATTCTCATTCTGAAAACAGAGCCATATACTTTTCTATGTCCACTTATTTAAAAGAGAAAATTAAAAGCCTGTTAGAGAAACCTCAAATTTTCTATGGATTTGTCCCAGTATTTAGAGTGTTTCTGCAAAGTCAGCCTTAGTGGGTCAATGTTAGCGGGTTATTTTTTAGAGCAATGTCTTTCCTGAACGCAAAGTACTGGTACTTTGAGTAAGTAGAGCAGGAGGCCACCTATAGTGTAGATGAGAGAACACTACTATTATATCCTTACATCCCAAGTAAAATTCCCACTATTCTGCCAGAGTGCCAGAACATTTTACCATTGCTATACACTTTGTAGAGTGGCGCTTTTATCTTCAGTAACTAAAGTAGGGGTAATTTTGTATAGAACATATCATCAAAATATTCCAATCAATCAAGAACTCAGCATGAGTTAATTTATCAAGTAGAAAATATTGAGGGTACTGGAAAGGAAAAAGGTAAATTTGATGGTAGATGTGTGGAATTTAAAATAATGTGTTCAAGTTCATACAAAGTCTAGGCAGTACAGGCTTAGGCAAGGTTAGAAAAAGAAGTATGTGTCCCCAAAGACTGGTTTCTTGGCAGAGGTGGAGAATTTAGAGTTCAAGAGGGTTTTTACTATATGGAATATGTGCCACCAGACCAGAGCATGGACATGAGGAATTAAAACTTGTGATTTGCTAAGAAAAGGTGAAATCAAGCTAGATGTGGTGGCACCTGACTATAATGCCAACACTTGGGAGGTAAAGGCAAAGGGGTCTGAGGTTCAAGGTTATCCTTGGCTACTTAGTGATTTCAAGACCAGTCAGACCTATGAGACTTGGCTTTAAAAGAAACAAAAAATGAAATGAAAAAGGAAAAAAGAAGGAATCAGCAAAAAGTTTCAGCTGGATGAGCAAATGAGTTACAAAAAATCCAGTTGATCCTGCTAATAACTTAACCAATGGTGTTAAGTTATTAGCCCAAGTGTTAAGTGTTAGCCCAAGCAGATCAGAGATCAGTAATTGTTATCCTAGTAGAGATGAAAAGGAAGAGGTGGTCTATACAGATCCAGGGTCTAGAAAACTGGTCATCTTCACAGCTGAGAGCAGGAAATACTTATTAAAGTGAGCTATTGTCTTGGATGACAAGTCCTCATTATATTTCTTTTCCCCTGAGCGTAACTTTGTTTTTACAGGTGTTAATTTTGCATGGTGCATACTTGGAGGCCTGTGTTTCTGTGTTATGATACAGAGAAAACGTCATTAAACTTAACCATTCCAACTTTCCAGCATAACCTATCCTTTGCCTATAAAGATATCTTAAAGGAACAGACTTTGGTCTCAGAATAGAAGACCTTTTGTACCAGGTAAGACTAATTAGAGGAGTCTGCTTAAGTCAGAAATGGAGTTAGAGAAAGGAAGACAAAGTCTAGTTCTTGTTTGTTTGAAAAGTGTGTCTGGAAAAGACTAGTAATGAGAGCAGAAATTAAACTGATGAAAGTCACAGAAGTCCACAGGGCTTGTATAATTAGACTTAGTTTCTGAACCTCGGCACAATAACTTATCCTGAATTCAATTGTATATGTGTTCTGGTACAAGCTAGACTAATCACTGAGTGTGAGAAGAGGTGCAAATTCTTTCCCTTGATGATGTTAGAGACTTGGCTAAGACTTGGTTGAGATGACTCTCCTCAAACCCCAACTGATGCTATTCATGTTGTCTAATCCTTTTCCATTCAAAGCTGAATGGATTAACTATTCTAACAAAAAGAACATGTCAGAAATAAAGGGGTATGGTATCACTTTCTGGATTAGTTAATAAAAATATTGTCTTTTGTCATGGGTGCTTACTAAATCTCTTTTGCTTACTTACTGTGAAGTAGGGTTATATTTGTCTAACCTTCAGGTTATCTTCAGTTTACAGCTCAGTTAAATATCTCCGAGTGCATGGTGAGATAACTAACTCAGATCAGACTGGGCACTCAATATGCAGGGCTAAAGGTTTTAGTTTCTCACATAAAGCTCAATTTAAGTGAGCCTATAGTGTGGCCTAATGTTTTCCTCACATTAATTTTTGAATCTCCCAAACAGTTCCACAGCAATGGTCATTTTTATTGCTCAGATGAAGACATTATGGTTCAAAACATTAGCTTATGCACTGAGGTTTGGGGGCAGAGAGCTAAACAAAAGTGTTATGTCTTAAAAATTGATTCCTCAGAGTCAGAAGATTTGACCTCTTTATCTCTTACTACCTTTAAATAGAGCAATTGACCTCAAAAAGTAAATTTTCCTGAAGCAAGTTGCAAAAATGGTAGTTGCTGAATCAAGACTGGACATGACAGATCCATTACTTTTAGGGAATACATTAGGCATTTAATTGATTTAGGAGGTTGACCAGGACCCAGTGACCCTAGCAAAGTAGCGACATAAACCTATACAGCAAACTACCAATTGACTATTAGCAGGTAATGATAAGTTCTTAGGGTTTAAGGTAGGATAATATCTGATTTCTGGTCATACTAGTTCAGGACAATTCAGACCAGGGCAATGATCTTAAATGACAGGCCAAGCTTTGCCATTTACCAGCTATACAATTTTGTACAAGTTACCTAATGTCTTTGACTCATGTTTGCCACATAAAAATGACAATATAATCAACTGTGTGATATGGTTCTATGATGATACATAATGAATACAAAATGTTTATTATGATAATTTACATATAGTAGCAACTTAATACATGATAGAAATAGTTATCCTCAATAATATAATTTAAACATAGCTAATGTTTTAGAATTATAATAAATATACAGATCCTTGAAATATTTCTCTGAGATTGCCAGGATCAAGCAACTTTTAAATGGATTCATATATCTAAGAGGAAGGCAGAAGATAAGTTATATAGTTTAAGGTCAATGTACTCAGTTCCAATTCTTATCTTTAACAGTAGCTGTTGTGACCTTGGATAACTTATTTACTTGAATCTTACTCTTTATCTGTCA
Source organism: Peromyscus aztecus (assembly GCA_902168405.1). Lineage (NCBI taxonomy): Eukaryota > Metazoa > Chordata > Mammalia > Rodentia > Cricetidae > Peromyscus > Peromyscus aztecus. The sequence goes on from CABHPQ010049499.1 coordinate 13,861, forward strand.
AAATTATACCAATCAGTGTTATTCAGAGAAATAGAGAAAACATGATATACATTTTGTGAGGAGTTGGTTTACTTGATTGTGGTTGCTAGCACATCTGAAATCCTCATGGCTGCCTGGCAGACAGGAAACTCAAGCAGGAGTTGATGCTGCAGGCTCCAGGCACTTTTTCTTGTCTAGGAAAAAAACTCATCTTTCCTTTCAATGTTCCTGAACTGAGTGTGCAAGGTTCACCTATTGTAAAGGATAATCTTCTTAAAGCCTGCCCTAGCATAATCAACCAGTAGGCTACTTGTGGCTGCATGCTAATGAGGATATCCATGAATATGGATCAACACAAAATTATTAACTTATTTAAAGCATGAGATTTAAAAAAACATGACTATACTGTTTTTGAGCATGAATCTTTTAAATGCTCATATCATGTTATAATGTCCAAAAATTGGACATACCTAAATATTGATGGTATATTTTCACAAAGAAAAATAAAAATTGAAAGGTTAATACCTTTTATTAAAAAATTAAGTACTATATCCTGGTCATATTGACACATAAAGTAGCTCTCATAGGTGAGTAATGATAGGCTCTTTCTCTAGCTTTGTTTAAAAGTTTACATTAAATAATCTATGTAGAAATTTGTATACAATGTTTGCAATATAATAAGCAGTCAAGCAATAGTGTTGTGTACTACAACTTTAGGACTATTGAAGACAGTGGAACTCAGATTTGCTGATATGGGGATTGCTTCCTGAGTTTCTGTGAACCAGATACTATCTCATGGGTTAAGTCTCTGGTTTATTAGGAAAAATGTTGTTCCTGTTTCCTAGCTAAAAGACTTCTACTGAAGCATCTCTCTGTCTCCAAACACTCAGTAAAATCCAATCCTTATGTCTAGAACAGGGCACCAGATGCTTTGGCAAGAGCATGAAACTGATAATAAATTGAGCTAGAGACAGCATCAAAAGTAAGAAGATCAGCAAAAGAAGACTCAGCTTCTTCCCTGGTCTATACAGTTACCATCTTTCACCTTGATCTCCTTGCTTTTTGCTTTGTTTCTTTTATCCAATTATCCATATAGCAGTCAGAGTGGTCTTATTAAAATCCAAATCTTCTATCACTTTTTGGCTCAAAATCTTCTACTTGGTGTCCTATATCACTCATAGTAAAATTCAGTGCTCCCATAATGTGATTAGGCCCTTGGTCCTTATCTACTCCCGTTGTTACTTCTCTATAATTCACACCACTTCACACTGGCCTCCTTGCTGGTCTTTGAACACATCAAGCACAGTTTTGTTTCAGGTTCTTTGTCTTGACTCTATCTTTTGCTTATGAGGGTCTTCCCTTCAGAATATCCATATGGGTCCCTTTCTAGTCTGCTTTAGGTCTTTGCTTAAGCACCACATATAAGAGAGCCCTACTATGACAAGCAACTCAAAATTCATAGCCCTCCCTGCAATAAAGAATTCCTCTTCTCTGAGCTGGTCTACTTCTATAACCTATATTAGAATATGTTATTAACTTTGCCTTTTATAATATCTGTACTAGCTTCATAACAGTAGAGATTTTGTCTATTTTCTTGCCTGTTGTGTTCTTATTAGATGTTTAATGGATAATTGTTGAGTAAAAGAATAAAGGGTCTATGAGTTTTTGTATCTGTTTCAGACTTGGAGTGAAAGTGAGTCTTTAAAGCAGTCTTTCAGGCTTCTGAGAGGGAGAAGACAAGACTCTAAACACATGTCCAAGATTCAAGAAGAAAACCATTGATAATTCTGGATTTTCATCAGATATGTCACAAATTCTTTGGACATCTACATCCTGGAATAGATTTCTCATGAGCAAATATTTCAGTGATCATCAGACTGAATGTCATTTTGATTGGATAAGGCAGTGAGTTCTGTTTGCATCAGGACAGTAGACAAAAGTTGAGTAAACTCAAGGGGAACCTAGGCCATTAGGACATGTAATTATTTTAATGTTTGAGTTCTGCTAGAGAATCACTACTCTTCCAAGTTGCATGATGGAAGACAATCACATGTGAAATTGTGTATTTAGGATCAAAGCTATTTTAGCAGTGGGGAGAGGACTTGAGATTCATACCCTGGAGTCATATATATGAAGCTTGGTTTACTGACAGTTATTTCAGAGCCTTGTCCTTTTCTCATGAAGACAAGAGGGGATTCCTTGCAAGCTGTTACAAAAAACTCCTTGCCTGTCCTGTTACATCACTTGTATAGCAGTCAGCAATCTAGTTTACTTGCCACTCAAGATGAACAGGAATGACTGTGCATCATGCATATTCCCAGTGATATTCTGGTCATAGAAACCTTTCTAGATTTTCAGAGCTTAGTCTTGGGTATTGATGTGATCATCCTGAATAAGTACAAATGAGGCCTGGACACCATAGAAATCTACTGGGAACAGCAAGGGGCCCCAAGAATTCTGAGGAGTAGAGCATAGGACAAATATATAGGCCATGAGAACAGTATTGCTTTAGATAGCAGATATACTCCTGGGAAATCTCAAGTATTAAGAGAAAGTTATAAAAAAATAAAAAAGGGATTCAGAAGAGCTTTTATACACTGCTGGTGGTAATGTAAACTAGTCTAGCCACTATGGAAATCATGATGGATGTTCTTAAAATCATTAAAAATAGATTTACCATATAAATTCAGTTCTAGCATCCCTGGGTGTTTACTCAAAGCATCCCAATTCAACGTATCACAGAGATAATGGCATATCAACATCAGTTTTCACTGCAATGATATTCACAAAAGCTTAGCTCTCGAACCAATCTATGTGTCTAGTAACAGAAGAAGTAATACAAATGTATATGTATACAACAATGTTTTTTCAGCCATAAAGTTTGAATTTATATAATTTGCAAGGAATTGAGTGCAATTGAAGACACTCATATTAAATTAATACAGTATAAGAGGATAACTAACATACATTTTCTCATGTATGAGGTGTCTTGACTTTGTACAGATATGAAAAAATAATTTATGTGTATATGACATAAAAGTAGGAGAGAAACTGTCTGGGGGAACAAAGGAGACTAATGGGGGTAGGACAAAGGAAGGGATGTGTAGGGATGTGGAACCCAACGTGGGGTGTGAGGTGGCTGTGTCTTGTTCTGCCTCTCTGATCTTCCAGCATTTACCCCAATAACTGGCCTCAGGTTTGATTTTATTAATAAGACTCTCAAAGATCCCTGCTACAGGGATGTTTGAGAGGACATATGCTTGATGTATAATATAACCTTATATGGAAATGTCTTTATGTAATATAGTATCAAAGTTGAACAAATATAGTGAAAATTCAAAAAATAAAAATGGACCTCGTTATTGAAAGAAGAATATGAGACATACTGACTTAAAAGGAACAACAACAAAAACAAAATAAAAGCAGAACCATGTATTACAGCAGAGGCAGATCTACCAGAAGGAATACTGAAAGCAGGTTTCTTAGCTTCCTCTTGACTAGGGTCCTGATGGATTTGAAACTATAGAATAGTAGTATATGATCCTGGCACAGGTTTAGATGTCTTTATGGATAAGTACTTGTGTAAGTTGTTATATTGGATTATTCACAGTCAGAGAATTAAGAAATCTTCTATAGGTTATCCATTCCCCCTTTTCAGTTGTTCCCTTTATCCAGGTCCTTGTGATGAAAATAAGGTCTAGAGTACAGGAAGAGCTTTTTAGTTCTCTACCAGCTAACTTTTCAGCAAAACGCTAAGTATCAGGGAAATTAGCTGGTTTTTCTTGTTACAACAATGGTGATCTAAGCAGTCAAAAAATAATGCTTTTCAAATACCAAGTCTGGTAAATTTGTGCTGACATTTGGAACATGTATTTTATGACTTCCAGCAAAGGTGGCTCCAGAGATGGCCATGGGTAATGGCATTTTCAGATAAAGGATAGTGTGCCAGGATGGTAATTTGCATTGACAATCATCAAACTGTGTTCAAGCTAGTCATGCCATTCAGTAGTATGTTGTACTTGGATATGGGCCCTGACCTCTGGTAATAGTATTATAAAAGGATCTTTCTATACTTTAGGAAGAAATGAACTTCCTGTGGCCTCTTCTGATATGCATGGGCTCTCTGTGGAAGATACATGGCTTGATGTATTATAAGTCTAGTTAGTTTTACAGTGTGGGGAATCTGAACTATGTTCTGGGATCAAAATAATATTCTTGCTTCATCCTGCCAACTTGCATTAGAAAAGGAAGGGGAAGGAAAAGAGAGAGAAGGGAGGGAGATAAGAGAGAAAAGAAAAAATCACTATCTTCAAATGTAGATGAAGTCTGTGCCTATAATTTGGTCAGAAAGAGAGGGCCATTTCATCAGAAATTAGAATTCCAGTAAGAGGCTGCCTGACAAGACTCAAGATTTAACATGCAAGTGAGTCATTATATTGAGATAAAGGAGGAGAAAGGTGTACAGACATGATTTCAAGGAGGGAGCAAAGGGAAAAAGAAGAGAGAGAGAAAATGTTTTCTGTTAGGTTGAGAAATGCCTACTTTCCATTTACCACATGAATGTGCTCCTTCTCCTTTAAGATATTAGACAAAAGGGCTGGGTCCCTGTCTTCATTGTTATCATCTGGTATAGTACCAATGTTGAAAAATATTGTGGCAATGGAAAGGCTTTTGGGATTTTATCTCATTTGGGGGCTTTGGGTAGAGATATCCTCTAGGTCATTTATTTGTACTATGGAACTCAATTACCTTCTGAAACATGGGTTTTCTGACAAACCCTTTCAGGCTTATCAGCAGGTTTAATACAGGTTTCCTCTTCTCCCTTGCCTTATTGATGGGTAGCTTAGTGACCAAAATTCTGAATCTAGTCTGAGGTGAACTAGAGAAAAATGCTGGAGTATCTCAGTGTCTTAATTTCATAGCACACAGCTCTTGGAGTTTGTGTTGGAATTCCTTACAAATAATTATACCCTAAGAAATGCAAAGTGTAAAAAAAATTAGAAAAGAGAGTCACCATTATCTGTAAAAGATTGTTCACCTTAATTCTTTCATTTTCAGATGTGAGAACTAAAGTTCAAAGATAAGTGATTCATTTTAGATCAAACAAGTGCTTAACAAAGATAGCCAATATCAAGGTGTTTTTGACTACTGTACAATGTTCATAGTAGGATACCTCAGAAAAGGAAATTCCACAGTCTTCTTGAAAGTTGTACTAGAAGATGACTGTGTACAGTGGAGGCAGCTGCTTCCTGAAAGCTCTTCTGGCTGCAAATGAAGAACATTGGGTCTCCAAACATGACGATATTTTGTCTCATGATTCAGCTTTTCAGAATTTGAATCGTCCTACCCTGTAAAATCCTATGGATTTTTCTATGAATATTTCTATTTAATTGTTGAGTTAGGAACTAGTATTTAAATTTTGGTGCCAATTCTAAGTAGTCTGGAAGACTAAGGTGAGGAAATGTGATTCTGCAGTGTTTTCCACTTGCTGAAATTAGATTACATGGAAGATAACCTGCCTGAGTTGAAGTAAAGGAAAATGTATTCCTTATATTGATTATAAATAGAATAAACTTGGTTCTATCCTCTATGCAGGAAAATTGTGAACTTAAATATAAAGAAAATAATATTTGTTATCTAGGTCTCCTCTGTCAACATGCTACTGAGTTCCTCAGCAATATTCAACCGAATGGAGTCACTCAATGTGCCTGTGCTGTCATGATTGCTAATCTCTACTCTGTGGGTAGACTCAAAAAGTGTTTCACCACTGGTTCATCATCAGAATTACTGGAAGTAGTTGGATTATTCTTTGATTTAGTTAAGTCTATAATTGTTGTACTGCTTAAATATACTGATTCCTAAGCCCTACCTCAAAGAACTCAAGTTCAGGAAGTGGAAGGTATAGCTTGAAATTATAGTTTAAAAATTACTATTTTTTGTGGGTGCTCATGACATGTGCATGCAAAGGCTAGAGAGCAACCTGAAGTCAGTTCTCTTCTTCTACCTCTACACAGGTTCTAGTGTTCCAGGGTTCAGGTCACCAGATTTGCAGATAAATGACTTTACCTATTGAGCCATCTTACTGGCCTGAAGATTACATTTTTAATTAGCCATTCAGAAAATTATGATGATGATTTAGATGCAATAACTCTTTCATATGGGTAGTTTTTTTCCTTTATTTGTGTATGCTGGGGGAGAGGTCTGACTTTGTCTCTAAAATGTTTATCTGTGGAAAACCCATAGGATGTCATATATGTTTTGCATAGCCAGAAAAAAAATTAGTGATTTAAAGGAAACATGTGACAGTGGCAGCCATTAAAGATATCTTTCCTGTTTTTCTAATTGTTTATAAATTTATATTTAACTCCTTAATATAAAAGTAGAGAAGGAAACAGAAAATTGTAATTCATGCCTAGGAATTATAACACATTGAGGATCTAAGAGATAATGATATACAACTATTCCAAAGTGATAGAAAACCAAAGGAGAAAACATTTTCTGATAAACGTTGATTTTCTCACTCTTACCCCTGGATATTTTCACAAGTGTGTTGATTTGGCTAAGTGAGAATTCACCCATACCAAGCTGAACCCAGATGTGTGTTGGAACATGTCTGCAAGGCAATGCATGTGAGTTTGTCTTCCTATTTTATAATTACTCACTTCCTAAACACCTTTTATCAGCCTTCTTTTAACTTGTGACAAAATAAAGCCAAGTGCTACTGAGATTCCACCATTACTTGTGGAGGGTCTAAAGTAATACATCACCAGGGAAAGGCAGCTTTTAATTTGAGATGTTGTGAACTGCTTTGAGAGAGTGCTTCTAGAAGTCCTAGGACTCCATGCTGAGGCCCTTGAGGTAAGAGCTAGCAAAGGCCAGCAGACCCTTCTGTCCACGTTCAAGTTGGACCTGCTCCAGTTTGCCTCTTCGTGCTGTTTATTCTAGGGATTTTTCACAAACCTAGGGCCTAAGTCTTAAGAATTGGTACCATTTGGTGAAGTAACCTACTTATCTCTACCCTGATTGTGTCAGCCCCCATATCTTCCTTTCTCGTTTGTGTCAAGACACCCTCCTCATGTGTTAAATAAAAAAGCAGCAATCTTTAATAGAATACACTGGAGGACTGTCTTCACAAAATAAGACCTAAGGGATATGGCTCTCTGTGCTGTAATGGTGGCACTTGAGACCAGGAACACACATTTTGGGAATAAAATTTTCATTTTATAAATAATAATTAACAAACATTTAATTTCAAAGTTGTTTCAGACAAATAAAAGGTTATAAGACTATTAGAGTTACTCTATATCCTATTTTATTGCTAATTTTACTATAATATATTTGTCAATGGGGTAGGAATTGAGTCAGTTACATAGCACTTGCTTATTATGTGTGAGGTACTGGGTTCAATACCCAGAAACTATGAATAAGTTATATCTTTTTAAATAAAGGTTATGGCACATTACTCATTACTACTGAACTGAAACTGGTGTATTAGTACTAACTGAAGTCCATACATGATTTGGATTTCCTTAGCTTTTGTGTAATATTTTTCTGTTTTCAGAGTCTGTCAAAGATATAATATTTTGTTCTCATGATTTCCTCAAGACTCTCTCTTTGAGACAGGGTCTCAGCATGTCATGCTGGCCTTGAACTCATGATCCTTCTGCCTAAGCCTCCTGCATGTTAGGATTACACATATGCTTCACCATGCTGGCTAAAACTCTTTTTGACTATGAGGAAGGCTTTCTTTGTTTAAAAGAAACTAAATATATAATAGTGATGTATCTTTATGAAGTATAAAGTGATATTTTAGCATTTGTGTCTATTGTACAATGATTTAATTTAGCTAACTAGCATAAATAATAATGAACATACTTACTTGTGATGGAAACATTTAAAATGTCCTAAACTTAAAATTTTCTATTAACAATTATGAATGACTCCTAACTGTAGCCACAATACTGTGCAACAGCAATTTGATGCTTATTCCTGCTCCCTAGGAACTTTGTACCTTTCAAACTAATATTTGTAGTCACAGGTTCTGCTACCAACATGCAGCTACAAAAATTAGAATATTCTCCTCAGATATTGTGGGTGTGAGTTTGTGGGAGAAAGATCAAAGAGGTATAATTCCATACTACATCATACAAGGGTGCATACTGTTTATAGGGCTTAATATTGCTCATGTTAATCTGGCTGAAGTAGGATTTGTCAGGAGCCCAAATGGTAAATTATTCTCTTCAAGTTTCTTCCTGCAGCAGATAGGAACAAATATAGAGACCCACAAGCAGACATGATGCAGAGGGCAAGAGACCCTGGAATATTCAGGCCCCAAATGGGAGGTCTCCATCAAATCCCTCCCATCAGAGCTCAGGGAACCCTGTGGAAGAGAAGGCAGAATGAGTGTAAGAGACAGAGGGGATGGAGGACATCAAGAAAACAAGGCCCTCTAAATCAACATGAGCAAAGCTCATATGAACTCACAGAGTCAGAAGCAGCATATCCAGGGCCTCATGGGTCTGCACCAGGTCCTCTGCACCTTTATTATGGCTTCCAGTTTAGTGGTTTTCTTACATGCTTCCTGAGTGTGCGAATGAGGTCTCTGATTCTTGTGCCTTCTCTTGGGCTCTTTTCCTTCTGTTGGTTTGTCTTGTCTAACTTTGATGTGACAGTTTTTGTTTTATCTTATATTTTATTTTGTTATACCTAACTACTAGGGCAGTGGTTCTCAATCTTCCTAGTGATGTGACCCTTTAATATAATTCCTCAAGTTGTGGTGACCCCCAACCATAAAATTATTTTGTTGTTACTTCATAGCTGTAATTTTGTACTGTTATGAACTGTATTGTAAATGTCTTATATGCAGGATATCTGATATGTGACCCCTGTGAAAGGGACATTTGACCCCAGAGGATCATGACCCCACAGGTTGAGAACTGCTGCTGCTGCACTAGGGTAAAAATGGACAAGAGACCTGTCATTTATATCTGCTGGGAGAGAGAAAGTCAGTTTTCTCCAATGGAGTGACACTATGTATATCAACCGTTCCAGGACAAGACTCATGTTCAGTAGTTGTCCAATAATGGACTCCACAGGATTGTGTGTGTGTGTGTGTGTGTGTGTGTGTGTGTGTGTGTGTGTGTGCTTTTATTTGGTTACAGTTTGGTGGGTTTTTTCTTTCTTTTTGGGCATTGATTAATTTTGTTTTTTGGTTTGGAGGCAAGTTATTGTTGTGCTTTTTTGAGAAAGAACTTAAAGTTGCATGGGTAGGGAGTGGGAGAGAATCTGGAAGGACTTGGAAGAGGGCATGATTTTGATCAAAATATATTTAAATTTAAATAATAAAAATACAATAAAACAAAAAATATTTTCTTCATCCTTTTTCACAATATTCTATTTAGAAGGAAGTTATTTTGTGTAACTCCAAAGTAAAGAAGTAGTGTGCTCGGCTTCTTGAGAACTGCAGATGTATTATTTAATGTTCTGCCTGGGATATTTATCTGCCGTCCTCCTTTAACATAGTTATTCAACCATTTACTTATATTTGTGTGGATTCAATGATATTTATTTGATGCTTTTGGTTCACAGTCATTTATGAAGAGAATAAGAGCTAAATATCCTGATTTCAGTACCTTTAGCAGTGAATGGGGTCTGTAATAGTAACTGTGAAAATATGTTTCATAAACACTACACTCCAGTTTATTAAGCTGTGTCTTGTAGCAGTGTGGGTCAATAATGTAATATGTCAACGCATTTATTTTGCTGCTGTATTTGGTCTACCTGCACTTATTACAAACTCTTTTGTTGGTTGGTGTGCCCTTTAGATATACTCCTTTCTGTGTATTTGTACATGTGAGGACTGCCTTAATTTCTGGTGTTGCAAGATGTTCTGGGTATATTTTTTCCATCTTCAGTCCCAGATCCTGAATTACTTATTTTTGATGGACATGTCATATTTTATTAGACAATGACATTTGAAACTAAGACCTGGTTGTATGTCTGCTCTCTACTATATTTAGATAGCTTCTGGGTCCTTTCAACTAATAGGAATAACAAATATATATGCATATACTAATTCATATACAATGCATATTTAATTATGTACTTCTTATGTTATATACTGTCATCTTTAATATGTTGTTGACATCACTGATACTTATCTATTATCATGTCTCCTTTGAGCATCCTCACCCCACTTGACCATGGTCTATCTCTCTAATAATAAAAATCCTACATTACCTCAGTATGCATATACAGAAGTGTTAAAGTTAACCCACACCACCATAGGACACACCTTTATAACTAGAGTGCAGTGCTTATGAAAGATATTTTCACAGTTAGTTTTAAAGACCCCATTTACTTCTGAAGGTACTGAGATTAGGGTAATATTTCTGGTTATATATTATTCAAACATTTAATAAATACTAAGAAACATGACTTCTGGGTTACACATTAAGTTTTGTAATTGTAATTAACCATACTGTCCTTCAAAGTGGCTGAACTATTTCGTATTCCTGAGTCATCATCATTATTTGGTACTGTCATATTATGTGCATGTCTATTTCAGCTACTGTAATATATATTGATATCTCATTGTTTCTTTAATTTACATGTCTCTAAAGACAGATTATATTAATCATATTTCAATATCCTTATATACATTTGTGCTTGTAAGTTTATATTATGATCTCAGCACAATCTATATTAACCTGGGAAGATAGTGAGGGATTGTCTAGTGTAGCATGAACCTTAAAGTCTTATTAATAAAATCAAACCTCAGCCAGGTATTGGGGTGAACACTGGAAGGTCAGAGAGACAGAATAAGCCACAGCTATCTCACCTTGCCCGATCCTCAGCTGGTCTTGCTTCCTCAGACTGGAAGCCTCTATGTCCTCATATCCAAATGACTCTCAGCTGAACTGCTGCTGGAAGCCTGAATACTTAACCAGGCCAAATGCTTCTCCAGGCCAAATGCCTCTTCAGGGCAAATGCCTCTCCAGGGCAAATGCCTCTAGTTTCTGGTCCTCACACCTTATATACCTTTCTGCTCTCTGCCACCACTCCCTGAGATTAAAGGCTGGTTTACTGGGATTAAAGGCGTGTGTCACCACGCCTGGCCGTTTCCAACGTGGCCTTGAACTCACAGAGATCCAGAGGGATTTCTGTCTCTGGAATGCTAGGATTAAGGGCGTATGCTACCACTGCCTATCCTCATGTTTAATATTGTGGCTGTCCTGTTCTCTGACCCCAGATAAGTTTATTAAGGTACACAATATTTTGGGGAACACAATACCACCACAGTCTAGAATAGGTCGGATGATCATGTCTGTATGGGATTATCTTGAGTACACTAACTCAGGTGGGAAGATCCACCCACTTAATCATGGGTATGTGTCTAGATGTATAGTACCATGAATAAAGTCTGTCTTGTTAAGGAGGCCCTGAGACTAAGTAGACAGCTGTGGTTTATCCCCTAAATAAAAGTGCCACTCTTTTCATCTTGCTATGTTGATCATTGTTGAACCTCATAGTTTGACAGGACTATTAGTTTATTTCCTTCTTCAGCAGCTTATACAACACCTTCTAACACTATATGAGAAAGACCTCAGGGTCAGTTCCACTTAATTTCTTCAAGTCCTTTGTCTGGGTTGTGTGGTATCTTTAGAAAGATGGACTTAATTTCAGGTTCTGAGAGCCAACCAAGGTTAATGGCAGTAGCTTATATTGTTTGGGGAGTTTCCTAAACTCCCCTGACCAATAACTCAAAGGGAGGTCTCCCACCCATGCCTGTCACTAGGGTTTATGTTAGACAGTCTATGATTCTTGAGGGGAGCATTATCATCACCCCAAGTGGTGTAACTTAATATATATATGAATAATTAAGTTATAGATGTGTACATTAAGTTATTACATATGTATATTTAAAGTAATTAAGTTATATATGTGTTTATATGTATATGATGTATTTAAAAATAAATATAAAGTAATAAATTTTCTTCTGGCTTTTTTCAAATATCCTTAGTTTTATTTATTTTGTCCACATAGCTCTTTCTCTGTATTGCCCTCCCTCCTCCATTTCCTATTTAAGCTCTCTCCATTTGCTCATTTCTCCCTTCAAAGCTGGATTTTATTTGTTTTTAAAAATATATTTTTCTATTGTGGGAACTGGAAAGATGGGTCAGTGATTATGAGCACTTGCTGCTCCTGCAGAAGACCTAAGTTAGTTCCCAGCATACATATTGCAGCTTATAACCACCCATAACTCCATATCCATGGGATCTGACACCTTCTGTCTTCTGACCTCTGAGGAACATCAGACACACATGTGGTTTACATATATATATATATATATATATATATATATATGCAAAATACTTGTACACATAAAGTATATCCATCTTTTAAAAAATGTCTTTACCGGCCGGGCGGTGGTGGCGCACGCCCTTAATCCCAGCACTCGGTAGGCAGAGCAAAGCGGATCTCTGTGAGTTCAAGGCTAGCCTGGGCTATCAAGTGAGTTCCAGGAAAGGCGCAAAGCTACACAGAGAAACCCTGTCTCAAAAAACCAAAAAAAAAAGTCTTTACCATTTACACAGTTATTCAGTGTGCTTATATTTAAAAAATATATTGCGAATTGGTTTAGAGTTTCATTGCATAATTTGTCTATAGATGTTTATATAATTTTATTCTTTAAATTTGATAACACATAGGACTCCATTGGCTTATTTATTATTGTTGAACCAATTTAGTGTTCCTGGCGGAATCTCATGTTCTTATTTTTACAAGTTGCTGAATTAGATTTATTAATATTTAAGATTTTCCCATTATAGCCACAAGAGACAATAATCTGTATTTTACTTAAGATGTTTTGTCTGGTTTTCATAATAGGATGATTCTGGGCTTGAAAAATGAGGAGTGTTCCCTCTGTGTATATTTTACAATTATATCTTCCTTAAATATTTGTTAAAACTCAGCAGTGAAATTATTTGGATATGGAGTATTTTTCTGTGGAAATTTTCAAACTGAGGACTTATTTATTTTAAAGATAGATCAATATTTTTCTAACAGTAGAGATGATCAGATTATCAAGTCTGTGGTTGTTTAATTTCTCACAATATTTCCTTTTTATCCATTTAGTGTCCCTGGAGTTGTTAGTGGTAACCTAAACTTTATTTATGATATAGATTAACTGTGTTTTCTCACTTCTATTTTGTTTTGATTGTCCAGAGGTTTATCTCTTTTGTAGATGTTTTTTAAAAATTACAGTTTTGGATTTTCTCTGTAGCAAATTTGAATAAGAAATGACCCCCCACCATGGGCACATGTATTTAAACACTTGGTCATCAGTTGATGACACCATTTGGGGGAGATTTTGTAACTTGTAGGACAGGAGCCTTGCTAGAAGAAATAAATCACTGGGGTCAGGCTTTGAGATTTTATGGTCTTTCATAAAATCTCTCTGCTTCCTCTGTGATGTTGAGATGTGATCTCTCAGCTTCCCTGCCATCCTGGGCATCATGGACATCCAGCCCTCTGGAATTGTAATCTAAAACAAACCTTCTATTTAGTTGGACTTGGTCACAGTGTTTTATGACGGCAATGGAAAAGGAAATGGTACAGTCTGTACATTTGTGTAGGCTGTATTCTTGCTGCTTCCATCTCTGTGAGTTCCTATGAGCTTTGCTCAGTTGATTCAGAGGGCCTTTTTTCCTGGTATCCTCCGTCCTCTCTGGCTCTTATACTCTTTCTACTTCCTCTTCTGTTGGGTTCCCTCAGCTTTGAGGGGAGGGATTTGATGGAGACATCACATTTAGAGTTATATGTTCCAAGGTTTCTCTGTTTGCGTAACGTGTGGCTATGGGTCTCTGTATTTTTTTCCCATCTGCTACAGAAGGAAGCCTCTGTGATGGTGACTGAATAAGGCATCAATCTATGAGTGTAGCAGCCTATCATTAGGAGTTATTTTATTGTTACTATTTTTTAGACCAGTAATGTCTGGTTTTTCCCTAGCTCTCTGGGCTATCAAGATTCTGGTTCTTGGTTACTTAAGCAGTGCCACATATGGGTTCCATCTCATGGAGAGGGCCTTAAGTCAAATCTAACATCAATTGGCTACTACCACAAGATTTGTGCCATCATTGCCTTGGCAAAGTTTGCAGACAGGACAGATTGTAGATCACAGATTTTGTTGTTAGGTTAGTACTTACTTTTCTCTTTTGGTAGCCTGCAGAGCACCTTTCTGTGTCATAGACACTCCAACATGGGAGTGAGGGTTCTATGTAGGCACCAGTTTGACCTCTCCATGTTCAATCGGTGGTGTAGGTGTTGTCTTCAGCAATGGAGTTTTGCTGTCAGTTTGTGGAGGGCAAACATTTTTTGTCTTGGCAAGAACCTGGGTTGTTTGGGAAATTCCATGAGACCCTTTCATCAAACTATTCAATGAAACCCAGTTCTGGCACCGAAAGCTTCCTTTGGTGACAAGTGACGACCAGTTGGGGTTCCCTCTCCCTCATTATTTGAAGACTTCATTAGTATCACCTTCATGTATTATAGGAAGCTTCTATACCACCCCTCAAATGCACCTCAAGTGCTCTTTCATTCTAGCTGTCTCTCCCTATATTCCCTTCCTCAATCCCATCTCCCCTCCCAACTTCCCACCAACTATTCTCATCTTTCTCCCACCCCTCGCTCCAGTCCACCCATAAAATCTATTCTATTTCCCACTCCAAGGGAGATCATGCGCCCCACCCCCACTCCCTTCCTGGATGTCTAACTTCTCTGGCTCTGTGGATTGTAGTTTGGTTATCATTTATTAACTGGCTAATATCCAAGTATAAGTGAATACATAACATATTTATCTTTCTGGGTCTAGGTTACCTCACTCAGGTTGATTCTTTTTCTGGTTCCATCCATTTGCTAGTAAATTTCATGATGTCATACTTTTCTTTTTCTGAATAATACTTCGTTGTATTGTTTTATCCATTCTTCTGTTGAGGGGCATCTAGGTTGTTTCAATTTCGGGATATTTTGAACAGAGCAGCAATGAATATGATTGAGCAAGTGTCCTTGTTGTAGGATGAACCTTCCTTTGGGTATATGCCCGAAAATGTTATAGGTAGATCTTGAAGTAGATGGATTCCCATCTTTCTGGAGAACTGTCATACTAATTTCCATAGTGGCTGTACAAGTATTAATCTTATACATATTTTAATATAGTTAATGCTAGATGCTTTAATTCAATATTCTATTGTCTATATTTCATACATTTTGATATTTCTATTTTCATTTTCATTGCTTCAAATATATTAAAATAACTTAGCATTTTATTGAGATGCATTCTTTGACTCACAAGCTATTGGGAAATGTATTATTCAACCACCAAATATTTAGACAGTATCCTATTATATTTCTATTACAGATTTCTAGTTTAATCTCATTTTAATCTTAGTATACATTAATGATTTTTATTTTTTCAAATATTTTAAAGCATTTCTTTATAGTTCAGACTATGCTCTTTAATGTTGAGTGTTCCATGTAAGATGAAGCAGAGTGTAAAATACTGTGATATTATGTCTATTGTCTTATAAATATGAATTTTATCAAATTAATTGATAGTGCCATTATGGTCCCTATAAAGTTACTGATTTTTTCCCTAATTAATCTATTGTTTGTTTTTGGAGGAGTATTGAAGTTTCTTAGTATAATAATGAGTTTATATAGTTTTTCAATTCTATTAACTTTTAACTCATGAATATTGACACATTTTCCATGTCTTCCAGGAAAATTAACCTTTTTATCATTATATAATGTCCTTCAAATTTTATTTTTAGTACTACATATTAATTGTACAAAATAATGGATTTAATTGTGATGTGTCCTTACCAGCTAAGAAATGTCTATGGCTTCTGTTGCAAGTATAAATTTGAGGGTGCTATTTGACTCTGTGACTGCAGCACTTTTATGGGACTTAAATATTGCCTTTTAAAAAAACTGCTTCTTACGCCAGGCGGTGGTGGCACACTCCTTTAATCCCAGCACTCAGGAGGCAGAGGCAGGCGGATCTCTGTGAGTTTGAGGCCAGCCTGGTCTTCAAAGCAAGTTCCAGGAAAGACACAAAGCTACACAGAGAAACCCTGTCTCGAAAAAAAAACAAACAAACAAAAACAAACAAACAAAACCCTGCTTCTTTTTCTCGTTTTTTTATTTTTAATTTCATGTATAAAGAAACAAGCTCTTTGCATGATATGAAACTGGAACGCAAAACTTGGACTTCTGCTCCTCAAAACCAAGCTTCAAACCAGCCTCACCTCCCTCTGGTGTCTGTGCTATCTTTGAGTCAAGCAGACTCTGATCAGCATATCACTGTATATCTGTAATGACTTGATTTCCATAATAAGAGAATGAAAAATAGATTTTGTGTCTCATGGAACACTAATAGGCTCATTAGATCTAAGTCCATCAGTTTATTTTCATTAGCCAGGATCAGGTTGAGAATTAGTAAAATCTTAAACTCCACCTTGGTGAATGTATGTTTATCTCTAATTCAAATGCAAAGCTAATGGCAGGAAATAAATGACATAAAATGATAAATGAAAATGGGAAACAAATTATTTCTCTAGGAGGATGGTGGAAAGATGTGAGACGGGAGATATGGGGGTAACAGCTTTTCAGGATGCCCAGGATAAGGGGCAGATGAGAACGAGGTAAACTGCTTCTTCCTGTTTTATCCTTTGTGAAGTTGTCACTCTTTCCTTCAAGAGCATGCACCACACAATAAAATATCTGTTTGTTATGTAGGTCTTTTCTATGAATTGCAATAATCTATAGAACCCATAATAGTTTGTGACCCTGGACTTTCTCTGCCTTTCCTGCCCCTGGACCTCATCTTTGATCAGAGCACTTCTATTAAGATCGTGGGTCAACCCAATTTGATTCACCATTGCTTTTTGATTAATAGAGTTTTATTGGATTACTGCCATCCTCACTGTTTCACACTTGGTCTATGGTTAATTTTGTGGTATAAGAGCAGAGCTGAAGAGACACAGACATGATTGACCTGATTGACTTTTTGTAAGTTTTTTGACTTATACTTTAGGTTTTTCTGTTGTTGTTGTTGTTGTTTGTTTTTTGAGACAGGGTTTCTATGTGTAGCTTTGTGCCTTTCTGGAACTCACTCTGTAGCTTAGGCTGGCCTCGAACTCACAGAGATCCACCTGCCTCTGCCTTGCGAGTGCTGGGATTAAAGGCATGTGCCACCACCGCCCGGCTATACTTTAGATTTTTTTTTTTATTTTATTTTTTTTTATTTTTCGAGACAGGGTTTCTCTGTGTAGCTTTGCGCCTTTCCTGGAACTCGCTTGGGAGACCAGGCTGGCCTCGAACTCACAGAGATCCGCCTGCCTCTGCCTCCCGAGTGCTGGGATTAAAGGTGTGTGCTACCACCGCCCGGCTATACTTTAGATTTTAAGAGTCTCTAAAACTACAGATAATAGAAGAGTTAGTTGATAAGTGTTATACTGATAATGGATTTTGATTGAGAACAAAATGCTTTGCAATTTGAAAAAATGAATTTGAAAATTTGAATTTTAAGTATGGAACTTTATGTTTAAATGAGCAGATTCCCACAATCAGTTGAAAAATACCTGGCTCAGATCCCTTCCATGTGTGTGAATAGATAGACCACTGTGAGTAAGCAAAGTACAAACAAACAAACAAACAAAAGCAGGCAAAATGTTTTTTTTTTCTAGCCATTCCTATGATACAGAAATTCCCAGTAAACATCAAGTTGGTTCACGGAAAACTTTGTCATCTATTTTATCTTTTCTTTTTCCCCTCAGCCAATGTTCTCAAAAGGCATCTTGGGGTGTTGTAAAGAGAAGTTTCCTTGATGAGGGGTTGGCCCAGTCCCAATGATTAAATCTGAAAACCCACCTGCACCTACAGCTCAGGGATCATTGAAGAAGATGAGGAAGAAGAGGATCAGAGAGTTTCCTGTGAGATTGTGTCGCCTAGTAATGTCCAAAACTACACCCATAAAGTCTCACTAACATGACTGTTCAAATGTGAGCTGAACAAGAACAACACTGGTGGATATGCTAAAGTCATGGGGAAAAGGTCACAGTTTTCAACCCTATACAAAGAACTATAGGCAGTTGAGGAAAGCTGTAAACAGGAGAGGTGGTTCTCCTCAGGAAGAGCACACCAACCATTTGCATAGTGCTGAATGGTCAGCCCAGAAAACATACATACAAGTACTATTATATGGACAGGTTATATTTAGGAGTATATATTTATGCATGTACATATATGCATACAATAACAATTAGTGAAAAAAAGATGAGGAATTTGAAGGATAGTGGGGCAGGTAAGGCAGTGTTTGGAGGGAGGAAAGGGTGAAATGCTCTAATTATAAGCTTAAAAGAAAGCATCTCAGCTTTCTAGAAAAAGTGGAGGCTTATCACATGCTCTTTTTGCAGGGACCCAATATGGTAGCTTCCTAGCACAAACACTACTCTCCTAATGCTCTTTGCTGAGGGGATCAGAGTAAGCAGTTGTAAACAGCTCCTTCTGCAAACATTAATGTTCAGTGGGCCAGCAGAGGAACAAACACAGAGTTCATACAATGCCATTTCTCTCCGGTTTAATATTTACACTAGTTACTCACTCGTTTGAAAGGCCAAAGAAGCCAGTTGTACTAACATCTACATAAGGGGCTTATAAAGGACGATCCTCTGACAGAGATGTTTTGAAGGCACGGCTGAGTGGCCAGCAGTGGTACTGAGAATCCAGGCTTAGGTCTCTATTACTTCTTTCCAAGGTTCCAATGCGACTGACTAAACAATTGGGTTTTCTTCTAGAAATGGACTATAATGATATTGTGAAGGATTCTTTTGCTTTTTGTGTGTGTGTGTTACACCTCCAGTTTCTCCATTTGCTGCTTTATATCTCCTGTATCCATTCATTGCTCCCTGTGACCTACTATGTGCTGTTTGTCTGATGACTTTCTCAAACAGTTTGTTCTAATGTGGAAATAGCAAGCTGTGATTAAGTAATATAGACTCCAGAGATGGTCTTAAAGATGTGTTCAGGAAGGACTGGGCTTTGTTTAGTGGAGTACTTTGTGGCAGAAATTTGGATTACTCATTTTACTTGATGAACTTTAGTTGCTTTGTCTGGGAGATGAGACTCAAATGCTGTGTGTCTGAAGAGATGACTAGAGGTAATGTGTGTAAAACACCTATTCTGGTAGGGATAGATACTCATTAATACTGACTTGTGAAAGGTAATACTTTTCATAAAACTTCCTCATGGAGCTCTTTATTTGGGAGCATACTTGGCCACTGATTCATCTTGGCCTAGGCCCTTGTCTTTTACAGATGTCCTTCCTTCTTGAGTTCACAGCCTTTTTTATTACTGATTTCAGTGCTTTTTAAAAGTATAATTCTACTTTATGTGCATGGACTTTTACATACATGTATGTCTGTACACCACATATATGCCTGGTGCTAGTGGAGGCCAGAGAATGGCTTCAGCTCCCCTGGAACTGGAGTTACAGGTGGTTCTAAGCCACTATGTGCATACTGGGAATTGAACTCATGTCCTCTGTAAGAGTAGCCATTGCTCTTAACCATTGAGTTATCTTTCCAGTCCCTCATCTTCATTTCTCAGTCTAAAGGATCATACCAGGTAATCTATAGTTTGAGTGACAAAGTATATTTCTTAGAGTCTTGGAAAGCCTGCACCTAATAAAACTCAATTTTATCATTTTGACATGTAGAGACTTACTCGTACATTGTGCCTTGTTTTATTTAGTCATGGCAGAAAAGAACAGCATATGCATGAATGTGAACATTGTTTAAAGGCATTGCTAGTTAATTTACTTATTACCAAGACTCACCTTACAGATGATTCTAGGAAGGCCCCAGGAATTATACCAAAACCACAAAATACTCATTATATTTTGATAACATATTTCAGGGAAGTTAGTATATTAGAGAATATTTATACAACCTCATGTGCATTCAGATTTTTTTTGTTTGTTTTGTTTTTCGAGACAGGGTTTCTCTGTGTAGCTTTGCGCCTTTCCTGGAACTCACTTGGGAGACCAAGCTGGCCTCGAACTCACAGAGATCCGCCTGCCTCTGCCTCCCGAGTGCTGGGATTATTTTTTAATTAGGGAAACATTTAAAAAGATGACAAATAATCCCAATCATAATTTTCTGAAATTCAGAAATATGAATAAGATTACTCAGTGTTTTCATTGTTGAAATTGTATTGTCATTGTTGCCACTATTTAACAGAAGGACACATAGTCTAGACTTGGAATTCCCATACCAGGTTACCACAAAAACTTATTAAAATGTAGGTTTTTAGTACATGACTAATTGAATTAGATTCTCTAATAAAAAGTACCCCAAATTTGGATTTTATTGTACAGTGATTCTTGACCAAGTCTGGTAAGAGAGGTGAAACTAATTCCATAACTAATTCCAATGAATGCAGGAGGAAGTGCTAACTGTACATCTCATGAGACTTGTGTGAAACTCATTCAGGAGTTCAGAGGTCACCTTAAGACAGGAAATTCACAGAACTATGGCCACAATGGTGTTTTAGTGATCATGTCTGAATGTTGCACTAATCCACCATTTCTTATTTATTTAGTTTGATTCCTTACTCTTTGACAAATGCATCTTAACTTTGAGAATGCTGCTCCCTTAACAAGAATGGCAAAGATGTTTTTGAAATATGTGTGTCCAGGTGGACCTTTTGAAACTGGTCTTAAGATTTTGATTCTCTATTGACCTTTTCTGAGAGCTTTTGAAATCCAGGCTTGAGAAACTAAACTTTCATTTACTTCTCCAAGCTCTTACAAATGCTGCTCACATCCACAAAGTGCTTATGGGAGGATGAGAGCTATACAAATCCAAGGTCTTATTATTATTACCAGCTCTCTCTGCTATTCCCATTTGGCCCTTTATGCTAGGCTTTGATTTCACCTACTTAGACTTCTGCTTAATATGAGCTTTGAATTAACTTTATTTTAATACATCTGTCTGTAAATAATAACAATGATAATCATTTTTTAAAAATATGTCTGCTGACTCGTTTACTACAAGCTTCAGTGAACTAAGATCAATGTGCTCTCTGAGTAAGGGTCTTAAAATTTTAAAACCAATATCTTTATATAGGTAAATCTCTCTTGAGTGTGTTTTTTT
>CABHPQ010049502.1:1047-22970 GCA_902168405.1 Peromyscus aztecus
ACTCTTCAAGAATAACTGTTTCAGCTGCCCTTTCCTTCGAAGGCAGCTGAACAGGCAGTGGGCCGATGGCTTCTGATGTGCAGTGGAACAGCAGCTGAAACAGTTATTCTTGAAGAGTAACTAAGCTCACGCCTCTCAATAACAGACTGGCATTTAATAGAGGGATGTGGAGAAGAACGGGATGCTGAGATGAAGCCACACATACATAGTCAAGAAGAATGGACAGCTGAATTCAAAAACCATCAACAATTTCCAGAATTTAAAATCCTGAATCAGGACATGACACTAGTGGAAATCAGGTGTTTCTGGTACATGGACTGCTCTCACCCAAGGTGAGGTTGAACTGTTGACCTTGTGTACATCCTACTTCACAAATGAGTCTGTCAGATGCTAAGCCTATAGGCTGAAGATGATGCCCCAACACTGCGGAGAAACCTCAGGTGACTGTCCAGGCGGCTGGCTGTTTCTGTCAACTCACAATTTTTTTGGAAGTTGCTTGCATGCACTTCTTGTTTTTATTTTTGTTAGGTAATATATTTTCCTTCTTGGGTCTCTGAGGGAGTTGAAGATTAGTTAGTTATAGTCGAAGTTTAATTAGTTATAGTTGAAGATTAATTAATTATAGTTGAAAATTAGTTAGGATAGAAAGGAATTAGGTACATTTTGGACTTAACCAAATTAGGATAAGTAATGGAATTATTTTCTCTGAATTTGTCAAATACAAATGGACTAGACATTGTTTAGGTATTCATCACTTGTATATATTGTATATAGTTATTGTACTTTTGTATGTAGTTTTTCTTATTAGTTACAACTTTCCTTTTTTTCTCTTTTTATTAAATTAGAAAGGGTGAGATATAGTGGTATTCTATTTGTACTGAAATGTGATTTTAATTGTATGTTAATAAATAAAGTTGCCCAGAGGCCAGTTGTTAGCAAGCCATAGCGAGAGCCGGGCGTGGTGGTGCACGCCTTTAATCCCAGTACTCAGCAAGCAGAACTAGGTAGGTCTCTGTGCGTTGGAGACACACGCCCTTAATCTCAATACCAACCATAGAGGACCTGGAGGTCTGTACAGAGAGGCAGTGATGAGACAGCCACGTAGTTGGGTTTATGACCAATGAGAAGGAAGAACCAGAACTCTATTTAAGGACAAACGCACAGGAAATAGCTCCCTTTTTCGGAGAGGTTTCTTGGCGGAAGAAGCTAGCCAGCAGCAAGCGGGTAAGCTCCTAACTCTGACCTCTTGGGTTTTTATCTTTACCTTGGCTCTGTGTTTCTTATTTAATAAGACGGCTAGTTACATCTACATGATGGCCAATTAAATCCTGGTGATGAGGCAAAATTAGAGGAAGAGGTTGCTAAATATTATAATAAAGATTCTCTGCCACCTCAAGATTCTCCCCCACCTCTACTAGTGACCATGAATGATTTCCCTGGAGAGATTAAGTGGGTTGTGACTGAAAACCCTTAGCCCAATGTCTCACTTTCAGATCTATTCACAGCTGGCTGATAAATATAAATATAAACACTCTTTACATGTTCTGACTATTACTATGTTACTGTTCTGTTCCATATATTTAAGGTCACTGCCCTCCCCAACTGAACTGAGATATGAAGAAAGCTCCTACAGTTGGGGCTTGTATACTACAAGAAAAAACATGTATTAAATGGTGCTCACTAACCGTGATTGAGGCCATCATCTCAATGCTGTTATACCAATACTTGATTATCTATATCACTGTTATTTATTTCTGTCTACTAGCATCCCTCATTTTCATGGAAGAGGAGAGAGTGGCATGGCAAGGGTCACCTCCCCCCATAGATCTCTTGCTATCAGGTCTGCATCAAGGGTGGGGCTGGTCTCAGCCTGCAGAAGAGACCTATAGCCAGCCAGCAGCTCTCACAGAGGGTAGTGATGCATGTTCTCAGTGTAGGCAGCCAGAAGTGGGAGCTTGACTATGTGTTGTGCAGACTGGACATGCAGGACTCCTAGGAAAGTAACTGTTGAACTTTGACAAAACAATGCAGAACAGTCCTTCAAAATTCCTACTTCACAGAAGAGTCTGAGAGCTATTCTGCAGAACACAGAGAAAAGTAACTGCTGAACTTTGCCAAAACAAGGTAGGACAGTCTTTCAAAATTTCTGCTTAACTGATAAGTCTACCAGATACTCTAGGCCTATAAGCTGAAGATGGATGCCCCAACGTTGCAAAGGAACTTTGGGTTACTGTCCAGGCAGCCAAATGTCTCTGTTGTTAGATAATATTACATATTTCATCCTTCTGGGTCTTTGGTGGAGTTGAAGACTAGATAGTTATAGTTTCAGCTTTCCATAATTATGATAAAAAGTAAATAAGGTATAAAACTCTAGAATCACTAAGATCAGGTAGACAATGGAGTGTTTTCTCTGAATTTGCTAAATACAAATGACTTAATATTGTAAATTAATTCTTGCTAGATAAATGTTTTTGTTGTATACAGTCTTACAATGTTAAAGTTAAAACATTTTATTTTTGTTTAGACAAAAAGGGGGAAATATTGTGGAACATTACTTTAAGGTGTGTTAGTTTTGTTTATGTTGCATCTGTTTAACTCTATGGGGCTGTGTTATTATGCCTATTTAAAACACCTGATAGTCTAATAAAGAGCTAAATGACCAATGGCAAGGCAGGCAAAAAAATAGGTGGGGCTGGCAGGCAGAGAAAACATATAAAGGAGAAATCTGGGAGAAGAAAGAAGTAGCAAGTGAAGGAAGAGGACATCAGGGACCAACTACCCAGCTACATAGCCAGTCATGGAGTAAAGGTGAAAGTCAGATTACAGAAGTAAGAAAAGAAAAAAGCCCAGAGGCAAAAGACAGACTTAATTTAAAGGTAAGAAAAGCTGGCTAGCAACAAGCCAAGCTAAGCCCCCCCCCCAAAAGAGTAGAAACAAGCAACCAAATGAGGGGGCATTGTGGTCTGCCTGGGACTCTCTCAATTGTACTCTCCAGCTGGCTACCTTTAAAGGAGACTCCCCAGGTTATTTCAACTGGATGCTTTGAGCACTCAATTTGATGATATTTGCTATCTATCTATCCATTGATTTGTCTGTTCAACCTTGCAACATTGATTATTCTTTTAATTTGACTTGCTACGTACTTATAAACCCATTCATTCAAAATTGAAAATATGGCTTACATAGCTTCTTCTGTAGACCATACAGAAGGCCCTGTAATTAAATGATCATAAAGATTCAATCACAAGAATTTTAGATCTAATAACAGTTTCCTGAAAACATCTGTATGGGAAAATAACCCATAAAATATTTTTTTGGGGGTTTTTTTCGAGACAGAGTTTCTCTGTGTAGCTTTGCGCCTTTCCTGGAACTCACTTTGGAGACCAGGCTGGCCTCAAACTCACAGAGATCCGCCTGGCTCTGCCTCCCGAGTGCTGGGATTAAAGGTGTGCGCCACCACCACCTGGCTAAAATAATTTTTTTTATATAAATAAATTAGGACAATGACCAAAGACCTTTAAAAATTCCCATTTGCCATAGCTTCAAAAGAAGTAAGGAAGAAAAGAGTGAAATGAAAATAAAAGAAAACATGAATAATCCTAACCAATAATTAGAAAGACCACTGTAATGAAGTCTTTAAAAAAACTGAAGAAAGAATATGAACAATATTTAATATTAATATTGAGAATATGGTTCCATTACAGAATTGTACAGACAGACTCATCTTCTTATTGTCTCTAAGGTTTGCCTTTTTCAGAATGTCATATAGTTGCATCAGACACTATGTGTTACTTGTCTTAGTTTATATATCAATAAGTTATAGGTCTATACAGATGTATTTTTAACTCATTTCTAATAAGTATTGCATCATATTGTAGCATATGATATAAAATAGTGTTTTTTCTAATCCACTCACTTACTGAAAGGCATATTATTTCCTTAAAATTTTGGTAATTGGGTATACAGAGTTTATGCATATGATGTGTTTTTTATTTTATTTTAGAGGTGGATAGAAGTTTTTTTTTAAATGCCAACATTAACTATTAATAAATCACATACTATGGTTATATTAGATTTTCAGAAAATGTCAATGCTTACTTTCAAAATATTTTATCAGGATTTTTCTTAGTAGCAATGAATTAGAACTAATGTTCCTAAATATATTCATAGACCTTAGTGTGGAGTTTTGTGTGATCTAATAGTTGTTAGTTTTCTTTTAATATGTAAATCCTTAGTATATATGAAGCACTTTTCATATACTTATTAGTCATCTATATATTTTGGTTTTTTATCTATTCAAATATTTTCATATTCAATTCTTTTTACTTGAAAAATATTCTATTTGGAAGTTTTATACAATGCATTCTGATCATACTCACCTCCTTTATCCAACTCTTCCCAGGTCAACTACTCTACCCACCTAGCTTAGTGTACTTGGATAAAAAAAAATTAACTAATTTGTGTTGTTCAAATATTCTTATATGTGTAGTCTTCTTCTGAACCATGATCAACTTACCATGAACTACAATCTCAGAGAAATATGTCTTTCCTTTTCTCAATGGATAACAATTGCCAATTGCCAGTATCTCCTCAGTTAAGAGTGGGGTTTTGTGCCCAACTCTGATCTCCATAATGAAATTTTGTCTGGTTGAGGATTGAACTTTTTTTTTGAATTCTGTCATAAACATTGTGAGTTTATGTATTCAGGTACTCTATTATGTCCAGAAGATATGGTTTTCTTGGAGTCATCCACCATCTCTGCATCTCACACTCTTTTACTTCATCTTACACAATGGTCTTTGAACCTTTAAAGAAGATGGTGTGGTATATATGTTCTACTTAGGCCTGAGAAATATACAGATTCTTCCTTTCAATTTCCTTTCAATCACCATCTATTACAAATAGAAGCTTCACAGAAGAGGGCTGAAAGAAGTATTGTTCTGTGGGTACAATGATAATTCATTAGGATTCAGTCCAATGCTATTTCCATTTAGGAGAATAATAGTAATAGGTTCTCCCACAGGGATCATACCCTATACAGCCATAGGACTTAGACTTATGATGGTTCCCGGTGTTGGTTTCATCTTGTGGAGGAGGACTTCATTCCTATCAGAATGTGTTTGATTACTCCCATGATGCTCATGCCACTATTGAACCCCTGGGCATGTCTTGCCAGGCCAGCCATACTGTAGCCCACAGGGTTCACGGCTGGTTATAACTGATGTTTATTTTTCTCTTCTGGTAGCATGAATAGCACCTTCCAACATTATGAAAGCTAGCTAGTAGGGATGAAGCTCTGAGGAACCTATCACTTTGATTTCTCATTTATCTATGACTCAAGTATGTGGTGTCTTCAGCAGTGTTTCCTTTTAATGCTGCAATTGTGGGTGCATGTGGTCACATATATACTTTACATGGGTGCAGAGTATGTGAACTCAGGTCCTCATGCTCACACATAATACACTCCTGCCCACTTAGCTGTATACCTTATTATAATCATTTTTGAACTACTTCTTTATCTTACTAGTCATTATCCTTCACAATATAATTATGTAGCCCAGTCTTCCAGTGTTATCCTGCACTATTGCTCTGCTTATATTTGTTCTTACCAAAGAAACCATACCCTCTACTGAAAACATGACATATACTTTCCTAAACATGTAATTTTCTTATATTCTCCACTATTTCTAGTAGCCCAAGTAGGGGCTATCCTTGGGGATTCCGGGCAATTTCCCTAGTCCCAGGTTTCTCTTTATCCCCATGATATCTCCCTCTATCATGGTATCTCTTTCATTGCTTTCCCCCTCCATCAGTGTTCCAGTTCAACCATTCCATTCCCTTATGTTCTCATCCCCTATCCCCTACCCTCCATTCCCCACCCCTCATCCGCAGTTTACTCATGTAGGAGAGGGTCCCCAAACTGAACTGGCTTACCCTGTGATCAGACTGGTGAATACCCTCACTGTCATCACAAAGCTTTTTCTCTAATGACCAATGGAAGCAGATGCAGAGCTCCACAATCAAACACCAGGAAGAGCTCCAGGAGTCCAGACAAAGAGAGAGAAGTGGGATTCTATGAGCAAGTGCATCAGGATCATGATGTGGAAACATGCAGAGATGACCAAACCAAACTAGTGGGAAATCAAGAATGTTGGATCAATGGCTGTGTAGCCTACATAGGACTAGACTAGGCCCTCTGCATGGCAAGACAGTTGTGTAGCTTGATTTGCTTGGGAAGGAGGCCCTGGTGGTAGGATCAGAACCCATCTCTGGTGCATTAGCAGGCTTTTTGGAGCCCACTACCTATGATGGGACACCTTGTGCAGCCTTGAGGCAGGAGGAAGGGCTTGGACTTGCCTCTACTGGATGTGCCTCCCCAGGGGAGGCCTTGCTTTCTTGTGGGTGGGAGTGGGAGGGTGGGTTGGGAGGGGAAGCCTGGGGGTGTGGGAGGATGGAAGAGGGGGATCTTTGATTGGTGTGTAAAATAAATAATTTTTTTCTTAATTAAAAAATAAAAAAAATTATACTCACATTTATTAGGTTTCTTGTCTCTCCTAAGACTTCACTTAAAGTAATATATTCATTTTTGAAACCTAATCTTCTATGAAACCATTCCTGATTACCACAATGTGTATAGTTCAGTCGTTAAGCCCTCAGAAAATGATGTTTTTCATATGTTCTTTTTAAACTGTCAAGTGAATTTTATAAGTTATCTATTTCTTTGTAGCCAAATCCCTATTCCAACAGCATCTCTTGAGATGACTATTAAAATGATATATTCCTGCACTTGCTTATTTAATTACATCTCAAGCTTATCACCTCTTCCCATTTTGTAGCTCAGTACATACCTTTAAATGTAGATAAACTGTTGCTACTGCAGTAACAGCCTGTCAGATTCAGATTTTGGAGACCAGTGTGGCTTTTTTAATAGACTGAATAATATACATTGAAACTAACATTTTTTTGCATATTAAAGAATATTTAAAACTGAAATACGTAACTATCTCTCCCAAGTTAGCCATCTGAAATTGATTTCTTGGTACTAGGTACATTTGAGCATATACCTTCAATCTTATGTTCATAAAAGTTTAAGTATATTGCATAATGAAGAAAAGTACCAGAAAGAATGTTAGTCTATGGCTCAAAAGAAATTCATCAATTTTATATTCTCCCAAAGAGCTTTTCTTTTGAATAGCTCACATAGAATCATTTTATTTATAAATCTGATGATAATAGTTAATCCTAACAATGTCAGATTTCCAAAATTTAGATTTGTTGGAGAGTGCATCATCAAAATTGGTATTTAATTTCAGTCACAGTAAGGAAGAAGAGATTGATTCTGGAGATATGTATGTAAAACATATAAGCTGAGTATGTGGTTTATTGAGTTGTCATTATTATTATAAATGAATAGTACCTTCTTTCTGTCTTATCTATTCTGCCAAAATATATTTTCTAGAATATATTTTCTTAGATAAGACTAAATTTATTCAATACCCTAGAGTAAAAGTTTTGATTATAAGTATCCAACAGTATAAAAAGTACAAAACAGATCTGTAGATTTCTAATATATTAATACAAAGTGCATGACAGGACATCCTACAGGCAGAGAGTGGAGGGGGAGAAGACTGGGGTTGAGGTCTAGCAATAAATAAATAAATACAGAAGTAGAGATGATCCATCAAAGTATATTCTACCACCAACACTGCAGCCAAATGTACAAAAAAAATCCCATGTCAAAGTAACGCAGGAGAATGGTAATGGCTGGACTCTGTACTACGTCAAGGGCCGTGGAGAACCAAACCACTCATTGAGCAGTCTGTGCATGTGGTGGCTTGTACTAGGTAGGTTTTCCAAAAAGGGAATAGACACACAATGTAAAACTATAAAACTATAAGATGCCACAAACTGTGGCCCTCCTTCTTGTGAAACACTAACAGACTTTAATAAAAATCTAGTTTTTAAAATAATTATGAGTGACAGAATACTAAGGCAGCCATATACCTCTCCCTCTGTGAGAGGTCTGAAATGACACTATTGTTTTTCCTGAATTTTGAGAAGAGGAAATCAGACAACTTCAGTAGGGCTCAACTGAGAAGCCCTTGCTGAGATCTCTATGTGAGGAGCTTCATTCAGCTATCTTGCTGTTCAGGAGCCCAACTCCAAGAAGCCAACCTCAACACACAACTCTTTTCTTCTAATCAACTTTAAATAGTGGGAGAAAAATAAAACAACAAAACCCCAAATAAAGTTATGAGAAGGCAAAGAGCTACTCTATAGATCAAACCTCCACAAAGGTCAACTGAGGTAATCTAGAGCTAGAACTGAATCATGTGGATTTCAGTGAATCCCAGACAGTTGTGTAACACCAATGTCAATTATTTACACACTGCAAGCCCTCTAAGAAATGTGCCCCAAGCAGCATCAACTGTGCCCCATGCATCCCCAGGACTTTACACATTCTGTTCCCTACCGTGTGGTGATGCTTTGATACTATCCCTATAGGACCTTGCCCATCCTACAGGCTTGCCTTCCCCAGAAAGAGCTCTGGTTCTGTTTGACAAGGTTCACATAAAGTCTTTTATCAAATATTATGATGAAGGGAGGCGACAGATACTACCTGTGTTCAGAAATTGCTTCCTCCTTCAAGCTATTTGCAGAAAGCTCATTCTGTCCTGCTTAATAATCAGCAGTACAGGTCTGATTCATAAGAACCTTGGCTATACCTTAGCATTTAAAATGTTTAACTACCTCTAGGGGCAGGTCATGCTACTGAGTTATGACAAATTATCATAAGGGAAAACAAGTGTAGCCAGCCATTTTAAAATGCCCCAACCACTGCCTCTCCACAGAAAGACTAAACTACATATGGTTTATCACACAACAAATCCCATCTCTGTCCCCTGAAAATCCCCTAATTTTGTTCATTAAAGGGGATTTTAAAAAAAGACTTAAAGTGTACTTTACAGCAGCATTCAACTTTCTTGTGAAATATGCAGCATCTTAAATATTATGTACATTTTTTTCTTGTAGCAAGCTAGGAACTGGCTTCAGAGTTTGTTGGATGGGGGGACAGGTAACCCATTAAAAACTATTCTAGAAAATATATTTTGGCAGAATAGCAGGTATCCAAGTTAAAAATAGAAGGGTCAATTTGTTGCTTTGTGGTCTTTTCAAAGTTTAAATCACTCTTTGTTCCCTTCTACATGAACCTTAGTCACCACTCCTGAGTGGAGATGGGCAGAGGTGCCGGCCCCTGCCCCTCAGGCTTCTTAGCAACTGCTTTCTTTCTGCTGCAGCAAGGCTTGAAGAGATGTGTGTCGATGAAGACTTCCCCAAAATGGCCCTTATAGATGATACCACAACATATTTTCTGTCTTTTCCAGTAGATAAGATCTAAAAAGGAAAAACAAAAAAACAAAAACCGGAGTTCAATTAGAGCTGGAAGTCATCTCTGTATCAGAGCCATCATCTGACTGGTTACTGTAGCAGGGAGACTGGGCTGGAGAGGCACTTGAGGTGGTGCTGTGAGCATCAGAATTGTGGTGTTTAAATTCCTTCTGCAGCTTACTGATCTGGTTGCTTTTCATCCTGTTTCCAGATAGAGCTTTCACCTTCTTTGGTTTCAGTGTT
Source organism: Peromyscus aztecus (assembly GCA_902168405.1). Lineage (NCBI taxonomy): Eukaryota > Metazoa > Chordata > Mammalia > Rodentia > Cricetidae > Peromyscus > Peromyscus aztecus. Next base: position 10,681 of record CABHPQ010049502.1, read on the forward strand.
GCCTTTAGACTGGGTCCTGCCCTTGCATCTACCACATGATTCCATTTTTTTTTTTTTTTTTATCTCGCTGGCAACTTCTTCTATCTTCTCACAAGCAGCACACAGACATTGCAGATATCTCCAGAGCGAGTCTCATGCAACACAAAACAGCTCTGGAAGTCCTTTTCATAACGTTTACTGTCCGTGAACCGAGAACTGGAGGACGGTTCTGCAGATACAGCAGTCCTCAATACTTCAGTACATCTTTGGCTTGTGAAAACCAAACATCTTTTCTTCTGGGCAATAGCTTCCACACGCAGCAGCGTCCCCACGGTGCGGCCCTCTTTTTTTTTTTTTTTTTTTTTTTGAGACAGTGTTTCATTGTGTAGTTCTGCATGTCGTGGAATTTGCTCAGCAGACCGGTCCAGCCTCAAACTCAGAGATCTGCCTGCTTCTGCCTCCCAGTTGCTGGTATTAAAGGTGTGTGCTACCACTCCCCAGCTAGTACTTTCTTCTATAAGTAGAACTTGTTCAAGACAATGACTTTTTTTTAATCTTCTAATTAATAAGAGGCAAATGTAATTTCAATGGACTTCTTTCATAGATTTTTAAAAATTTCTTTCTATTTTCTATAAAAATCTGATTCATTATTTGTATGTAAAACTTATACAAGCTGTGACCAAAGACAAAGCCATCTTATATTATGATCCCAAAGCATAGTTCCTTAGAGACTCAAAATAGAAAGTAATTTCTAGTGAGCTCATCCAAACTTTAGCCTACACAGTTTCTTTTCTTTTCTTTTTTTTTTTTTTTTTTTTTGCACAAAATGACTTGGCTAACATTCCAACCAAGGACCATAAACCAGCAGTGTGCATAGACATTGAGAATAAAGATATATTTAGATAGATTGAATAGATTCAGCAGGCTGAGACCAACTGTCTTTAACACAGTAGAATGTCATTTTTATTCCAAAGGCCGGGGTTTTCTAGTAATACTCTGTACTTAAAGATGCAAAAAAGCAATTTAACAATTAGATGAGTATGCCATTCAAAGAAAATCTAAGTACATCTGTTTCTCTAATTATTGTGCACTATTATAAACAGATAAACCATAGTTATGATTTCAAAAATAATGTCTTAGAAATTTTCCTTTTATACTTCCTCACAATATGTTAGTGCTTCTATTCTAAACCTACTTGTTTGTCAGAACTTATTACCATGTCTACCTCTTACTTTGGCAAGTGAGTTTCTCCAGCATATGAAGTGCCTTTTATTTCCTCTTTGCCCATGTTGCTGAGTAGTTAGAATATTTGTTGAATGAACTGCATATTATAGAATCCAGGTTGGAAAGATATTACTTGTTTCATGGGAATAATGTAAGGAATAATACAAGTGGGTTGGCCAGCTTTCTTTATCTAGAATGTGATTCTTTAATATATATCATTTCTTCTACTAATAGGGGTGACAAATGAAAAGTAGGAAAAGAAGACTGAATTTAGTTACATGATAGTGGCAATTTTAGTTAAACAAATCATTACATATTCCATTGTTTTATATATGCAATTTAAATTTAATTGAGAAATTTGCAGTTTTATATGTTAAATAGGGAAAAATTCACCAATAACAGTAGGTTTTCCAATGGGACATGAGATAAAAGAGAGTTCTCGCTCAAATTAATTACTGGATTTTATTTTATAAGTACAGCCAAATAAATGAAAAACCGTGATACATGTTACTTTGGCTATATTCATCATGGTGCAAGTTTCATTGAAATGATGAGAAAATGAGGAATGTTTGGTCACTTCCTTGATAATCTTTTGTTCCCCTAAAATGAACTTCACTCTCCTGGAAAAAAAAAATCTGTTGACTAGATGAGGGAAGTTGTAAGATATACAAATAACTTTAGAGGGTAATGAAAAATACATAGGATTATCTGCATATGGTATGAGTAATAATGAAACAGACTTAGTTCACATGATGACTAGTTATTGATGTTGCCATAACAACTATTAAAAATGTTTGCCAATTTCCAGATAAATATATTTAAGTATATATGTTATGATGACATAGAACTTTTTCACCAGGGCTGCCACTGTAGTTTAGTTGGTAGAGGTCTTTCCTATAATGTAAAAAGCCCTGCATTCAATCCCCAGCACTACATCACTGGGTATGGTGGTGGTGTAGGCCTAAAACTGGTACATGGGAGATAGAGGCAAGAATATCAAAAGGCCAAGATCAGTCTCAATCTTATAAGGTTTTAAGCATAATACATTAAATAAATTCTTAAATAAAATGTTGCTTTAATATTAGAATGTAAAGCAAAGAAATATTTATATATTAAGCCTAGCATTTTATGATCAAAATATACAACAAGGAACATGTTTTACTTTGTATAACAAGTGAATGGGATAAAGACATAGCATGTTGTGATGCTCTTTAATTCATGGTGAAGATTAATTCTTTCCTTGGATTTAAAAAATGCCTTCACATAGAACCATTATGGTGTCTCAATGTTGTTTTCCATTTTATAATCTGAATTTTAAATCAATGTCTTATACAGTATAGTACCCAGTCCCAAACACTTGGGAAAAGAAAATAGTGTAGAAAGAATAAAAGAAGTTATAAAACTTTTGAACATTCCGTAAATATTGATATGAGAGAATAAAGAAAATATGTAGAAAGTGAACTTAGTCACCTACCTTCTGCATTTGTCCACTCCACTTTATGCAATATATAACATGGCTACCTGGAATTCAACAATCTGACTTTAATCTCTTTCAACAGATACTGTTTCTTTCTCCCACAGACAACCTCCCATTTTGAAATATTTTCTTATCTTCTTGTTTAGAATAAGAAAGCATCATTGTACTATTCTTTATTGCAGAACGATCATTCAAGCTTAAATTGTATCTGAAGAGATGGCTCCATGGTTGAGTGTGTTGTATACTTCAACAACTGGCTGTAAATACCAGGGGATCCAAAACTATATTCTGGACTCTGCAGGCACCATCACACACATGTAATATACTCGCATAAACATGTATACATATAAGTAAAAATAAAAATAATCAAGTCTACATAAAACTTATTAAAATAATAAAGTAATAGTAAACATAAAGAAAGGTAGATTATGTTTGTATTTTAAGCATAGTGATACAAGTTCCCATGTTTTCTTAAGGCTTTCTGTAACAGAGCATACCATGCTAGCAAATCTCTGCTCCTTATGAATATAGAGATTTGTCCTTGCCTTGTTCTAGATGCTTGAGGATTGCCAGTAATTTTGGAGAGTCTTCATATTTCAACTTACTAATATCTACCTCTGCCTTGATCAACACATTATTCTCCAAGACTTTTCCTTTGTCTTCACATGGCCATCTTCTTATATGGATTTCTGTCACAATGAAATAAATGTCAGGTATCCTCTAGTAAGATATGCTACCTAGTTAATTCCAAATAAGTTCACAATGTAAAACAGAATTCTGTACATATTTTATATGTAAAAGAAAGAAATATAAGTCAGGCCATAAAGCCAGTCCCCCAACAAACTGACAAAGAATGGAGAAAAAGTAGGCAATCACAGAGTTTTCATGACCTGGATTATTATGAGTTCATTTGGTTTTCCCTTCTATTTCTGTTAGAAATACACATACTTACCTGCTTAGAAATGTGAAATCTTACATAATACACAAAGTGCTGCCTGATGATTTTATATTTAAAAATGATGTCATTAATTTAAATAGAAGTGACTTTAAATTTAGGAGATGAGGGAACATTATATTTGTAATTATTATCAGTTTTACATTCCATGTTATTGTAAAGTTTTAAGGAAATATTTATCTTAAGAAAAAAATTGAAAGTTTTAAAGATTATTTTATTTCAGTTTCTGCAATATGAACTAATATATAACTCTAATTGTCAAATTATGTTTATTTATATAATAACCATTAATGTATAAATTATATGCATATTTGAGAAAGGAAATTAAGAGAAGAAAACAATTCTGAAAGACCACTAAGTGAAGAGAAAGTGTTTCCTTTTAAATAAGCAAGGAGCATACATTCATAGACACAGGCAGGAAGGTGGTTTTCTGTGGGATTCTGAAGAAATTTTGATAATGACATTAGATATGATTATTAGAGACTGAGGAGGAAATTGGTTAAGAAAGGAAATAAAATTACTAGTATCATTAAGGACTTTTTGAGATGAATGAGCAGGAATTTAAACACTCACTAATTAATCTAGATTTTAGAATGGGGATACTAGAGGTATCCTGAAAGCTGTGTTCAGAGTACATAAAAAATGTAGAAAGAATAGAGTTGCCCTAGCTTGCTTCCTATTGCTATGATAAACACCATTAACAAAAACCTTTTATAGAAAGAAAAGGCTTATTCTATTTTACAGATTACAGTGTTTCATGAAGATAACTCATTTCAGGAACACATGGTAGGGATCTGGAGGTAGGAACTAAAGCAGAGACCACAAAAAAAATTGTTTACTGGCTTGCTCAACTTACTTTCTTATACAATCCAGACCTATCTGCCCAGGGCTGACACCACCCAGAGTATATTAGGTCCTCCCACATCAATCATTAATCAAGAAAATGTTCTACAGATTTTCCCTTGGGCTAGTCTGATGGAGGAACTTCTGTTGAGGCTTCCTCTTCCCGAACTAGGTTCATGTCAAGATGACAATTAAAGCTAACTATGACAATGCTTGGTTTTGACAAATTCAAACATGTACACAGAAGTGAATGACATTAAATTTGATAAAATGTTTGAATCATGACTGTATATATTTGTCTTTTGATATTTGTCTATAAATGTGGTGATTCTTCAAGCTGGTTATTGTTCTGTGGTATTCTTCCTACTACATGATCTAGTCTATTGGTGATGTTTTCCATTATTTTTATTTGATTTATTGAGGTTTATATTTATAAGACTTCCAGATTTCTTTCATGATCTCTGTCTCTGCTTTATATTTCATCCAAGCTGTCAACTGATTTCTTTACTTCATCTGTTTATTTATCTTTGAGATAGTTAATCATTTTAAATTCTGTGCTTGGCATTCAATAATTTCAATTCTTTTCATGTAGTTATGAAAACTTACAAATTTCAGAGATTCATGTCTGATTTTTTTATATTTGGGGGGGTTTCTGGTATGGCTTGCACATATTTAAATAGACCTCTCTTTTGATTTTGGTGATCAAACTTCTTTTGATCTCTAAAGAATATACTATTATATCAGTAAAGTTAAAAATTATCATATATGGCATAGACATTAGAAGGTAAATAGATGTGGATGTTGGATTGGAAAACTATTTTTCAGTATCTTTTTCATAATTGAAGGCATACTAGCTATGTTATATATCTTTATTTAAACATGTGGTTAATAAAAGATTAGCACCACTGGGGTAAATCTTCTGGAGGTGTTTCTTCAGGGTTAACCCACAGAAGCAGTGGTTCAGGGCAAGGAGGTTCCAAACAAAACTGGTTGCCAAACTTGGTAGTGTGTAAAAATGGTATATCTAGTGCTGACTTTGAAGGCATGAAGAGGTCATGGACAGAATATAAGACTTGGCACTGTATAGCAAGGTTTTAATTTCTGTATATAGGCCAGAAGAGAACACTGATGTTCTTCAGTAACAGCAACTTCAGTAACAGTAGAGAAACTAGGACTAAAGGAATCATTGAGAAAAGGTGAGGTATAGCACTAGGTGAAAGAGTCAAAATCTCTGAAGAGAGGCCAGGTAAAGCCACTGATGAAAGTTCAGCCTTAGCTTCAGTGGAGATTCAGAATATTGGAGATGCTAGGTCTGTGGGATAACTACCAAGGAGAGTAGCAGTTGTGGCACAGAGCGAACCTAACCCTATGAGACAAGGTTGCATTGTATATGACAGAGCCAGGGAATTGGAACTACTCAATCCTTTTGGAACCTGAAAGATCATAAATGAGTTCTAGACATCAGACACTGAGTCTTTTACAAAGTTTTTTTTTCTTAGATTTTTTTCTATACTTTAGTTCATCATATTTGGAATAACAAAGTATTCAACATGTTTTTGATTTTATACGAACCCATAGTTAGGAGACTGAATATTTTAAAGGGACACTGAACTACAAAGTGATGGATTTTTTAAAGTGTACAAAACTTTTAAAGTTATACTATGTTTTACATTATGATGCTTATGTGAGATCTTGGAGACAGACAAGAAAGGAAAGTTATAGTTTAAGGTAATATATTTTCATGTAAGTTGACAAGGGGTATAGTCTTCTAGGTAGCTGCAAATGTCTTCTGGACACAGTCAAAGGATATTTAAGGGAGTCTCAGTTGGGGGATTGTTTTGACCAGATTGACCTTTGCCAATGCCTGTGTGGTATTTCTTTATTACTAATAGATGCAGAAATTACAGCCTGCTGTGGCAGTGACATCCCTGGGGCAAGTGGGCCTGAACTATACAGGGAAGGTAGCTGAATTCAAAGTGAGACCAAATTATTAAGCAGAATTTTTCCATGGTTTCTGCATTAATTATGGTCTCCAGGGTCCTGCCTTGAGTTCCTGCCCTAATTTCCTTCAGTAATGGATTGTAACCTTTAAAATTAAATAAAACCATTTACTACCTCTCCTAAGTGGCTTTTAGTCATGATATTTATCATAGCAACCTAAAACAAACTAGGAGACCCATGCAGTGAATTGTTTGCTTTGAAAACTTCAGGATCAGAACCTGCCTCAACTGAATATACCAGGCTCTGCTGACTCTGCATGGAAGGCCTTACTTTGTCTGAGGAAGGAGTGGGGAGTGGGTTGGAGGGGAAAGGCTGGGAATGGGAGGAAGGAAGAGAGAGGGATCTGTGATTGGTCTGTAAAATGAATAAAAAAATTCTTAATTAAAAAAGGACATAAATTAAGAAAAGAAAAGAAAACTCCAGGATCAAAACTTAATCTTGAGAGTCCATGAAGAAATTTTAAGTATCATGGTACAGACCTGTAATCTCAGTGTTTCTATGAGAAAAAGAGACCAATCTTTGGAGCTCACTGTTTACGCAAATATCCTAGCCTATATGGTTAGTCCCAAGCTAGGGAAAAACCTTCTCTCAATAAAGAATGTGGGTGACTCCTGAGGAGAGGCACCTTATAATGGTCTCTGACCTATATGTGTGTGCAAATATGTGTTCATGTGTATGCGTGCACGCACGCTCACGCGCACGCATGCACACACACACACACACACACACTTGTAGACATATGAATACACACAAATGAGCATGCATATACAAATATAAAACAATTGATCTCTATCTCTAAAATAAAATTTTATAAAGCAAGTAGGAGGATACACTGCTCATGAGGTTTGGTTTTGGTTTTTGCTTACTTATTTTTTTTTCTGTACCCTGGTTCATCCCATTTAAAATAGCAGAGTGTTTAACTTGTTTTTTTTTTTTTTTATTTTCCTGCTCTTTCAGAGGACTTGAATTCAGTTAAACAACCCACACTAAGTAGTTTACAGCAAAGTGTAATTCCAGTTCCAGTGCATTTAACAACTTCTTGCCTCTGTAGAGGCCTGCAGTCATCTACACATATTCACACAGAGACACACTCACATATGCATAATTAAAAATAAAGAAAATCTTTTAAAAACTTGAAGCAGATTTTCTCTTATTTATAGTTGAATTCTTTTTTTGTTTACAGCAAACCTATTGAAATATATTGCCATTTTCTTCTTTTCCATCCACTCTTTCTCCTCGAACAATTTTGCCTTTTTATTATTGAAGAATGAAACTAATTTGTTTATTGATGGCCCTGTGCATTTTGTTAACTTTGCTTTCTTCCTTGGTCTCTTCTTTTTAAATGTAAATTATTTTAACTGGAAAGTAAATACACAAGACAATACTCATTTAAGGGATGTCTGCTGTGGGATGGTCTTTCTGTGTGCTGTGAATGTACATTGCTGCCATTGGTTAGTGGAGAAGCTGCTATGGCCAATGAAAAGGCAGAATCCAAGACAATGCAAGAGCCAGGCAGGGAATCCAAGCAGAGAGACAAGGAGAAGAATGGCAGAATGAGAAGAGATGCTGAGTGCTGCCAGGGGAGCAAGACATAATGGATCACTGGTAATGCCATGTAGTCACATGACAAAACATAAATTAATAGAAATGGGTTGAACTAAGTTGTAAGAGCTAGTTAATGATAAGCCTGAGCCATAGGCCAAATAGTTTGTAATTAATATATGCCTCTGTGTGTTTAATTGGGACTGAGTGACTGTGGAACACAGGAAATCTTCTGGCTACAGATGTCACATGCTGTTTCAACACATCTATTATTTATATATAAATAAACATGTAATGTTAAGATCAGGTTAAATGCATCAGTCTTTTAAAGTGTCATCATCTATTGAAGTGGTTTTCAACCTTCCTAATGCTGTGACCATTTAATACAGTTCTTCATGCTGTGGTGACCCCCAACCATGAAATTATTTTTGTTGCTACTTCATAACTGTAATTTTGCTATTGTTATGAATCCTAATGTAAATATCTGTGTTTTCCAATGGTCTTAGGCAACCCCTCTGAAATGGCCTTTCAATCTCGAAAGGATTCATGACCTACAGGTTGAGAACCTCTGATCAACTGTAAAATATTCAATGTACTCTAGATTTTTAAAAAGATATATAGACACCCAACTATGTAACAATATATAAAATATTCTAAATACTATCCATGTATATCAATTACTTTTGTACCATGAGTCATCCTTTCTCATATTCCTCTCTAGCCTCCAATATTTATCATCTAACTCACAAATTCTATGATATAACCTTTTATATATTTTATACTCCACAATTTTTTTACTTTTCTTGTACAAAGAATTTTCAGTTCTTAAGAGGAGCCATACAAATGATCAAAGTATATTAAAAAATTATTAGTGCTATTAGTCATCTGCGTTTGGTTATATAATTCTTTGTCCCATTATAAGTCAATTTATTAGTAATTTTTGTTCTTTTAGAATTTTTGCATTCTGGAAATCAAACCCATATGAGATGTACGATTTATAAATTTACTAATTTTAAGGTGTCTCTCTTTACCCTGAGGACTATTTTTTTTTTGCTGCAAAATAGCTTTGTAGTGTTATGTGATCCCATTTTTCTTTGTTTTGATTCCTGTGCTTTGGATGTTTTGTACAGAAAAGTCTTGACATCGTAATATCTTGAAGCTTCCTTCTATGTATACTTTTTTAATTTTTGTGATTATAATATGATTAAATTTATCCCTTCACTTCCTCTCTCCAATCCCTTTCATTTACCTCTCCTTCCTCTTTTTTTCAAATTCATGGCCTCTTTTTTCATTAGTTGTTATTGCATGTATACACATAAGTATTCCTAAATATAACCTGCTCACTCCGTGCAATGTTATATCTATATTCATTTATGTCTTACTCTTTTACAATTTTGTAAATTAAAGAATTTACAAAAAAGTCAAATTTATGACTTTAATCCATTCTTGTTTGATATTTTTGAATATCAGGAGTTAAGGGCATAGTTTTATGCTTTATAAGTAGTCAGTTTCTCCCTCAGTATTAACAAATTACAATGTTTTTCTAAAGAATGTTTGCTGTGGGATGTCATTCTGAATGCTGTGAATATGTGTTCCTCTGATTGGTTGATAAATAAAATGCTGATTGACCAGTAGCCAGGAAGGATGCATAAGCAGGGTGAGCAGACAAGGAGAATACTGGGAGGAGGAAGTGCTGAGTCAGGAGTCACCAGCCAGGTAAAGAGGAAGCAAGATGACAAGGCAGAATTGAGACAAGGTATCAAGTCACATAACTAAACATAGGTAAGAATTATGAGTTAATTTAAGTGTAAGAGCTAGTCAGTAATAAGCCTGAGCTAATGGCTGAGCAGTTATAATTAATATAAGCTTCTGAGTGATTATTTTATAAGTGGGCCATGGGACTACGGAGGTCTGATGTGACAGAGAAACCTGACTACAAATGTTCATAAAAGCAGATATATAAAAAGTAAGTATACAGGTTTATTTATAGATTCCTGTACCTCTGGTATATGTGTCTGTTTTAAAAACAGTGCAAAGTTGTTTTCATTCATACAGTTTTCAGGACATTTGATCAGATAATGTAAAACCTCTCATTTTTTAAATTTTTGATCAAGGTATTTTGCCTTCCTGTTATTTTTCTAGTTCCATGTATAATTTGAAATTTTCACAAGATGAAAATTTTTGAAATAAAAATATGAATGAATATAACAAATAAACAATCAGTGGGATTACTCAAAAATATAAGAATCATGAAATTCACCATCTTAGGTTTTTTAAACCTTATTTCAAATTTTTTATTTCTATAAATGTGTGCATGACTGTGTGTGAACATGTCAATCTCCACAGAAGCTAGAGATGCCAAAATCCTTAAATCTGAGTTATAGGTGGTTCTTAAAGGCGTGATGTGTAGACACTTGGAACATAACTCCAGTCCTCTCAAGAGCAGCATGCACTCTTAACCAACTAGTCATCTTTCCAGTTCCAGTGAGCATGATTTTAAAGTGATAATTAAACTAGAGATACATGTTTTGTTGTTTCTTCAAGTTCATGTTCATTCCTATCATGGTATATAAGCTTGATTCTGTTTCTCTTTCTTTGATGAAGAGAAAAGAAGCTTCTTTTGTGACTGTTAGGAGAAGACATCCACAACTGACCATTCATTATCTAGTCCCAGTTAATACATCCTAAAATACAATCTCTATAGCTGTAGATCAAAGAACATTGAGGAAGAGGGTGTGGAAAGACTGTAAAAGCCAGGGGACAAAGATGTTTCCAAGGAAATAGTCCTTTGGACATTACAGAGAAGCTACACCCATGAAATCTCAATATTATGACTGCCTAAACAAGACTTGAAAATTGACAACCCTAACTGATACAACAACATGGATATGGAAAATCTTACCAGGCATCATCTTTAGAAGAAGAGCTACAGGAGGGCTGATAGGGAGGGTTGAAAATGATATAAATACAGTAATAGTAATAATGAATGAAGTTCTCAATAAAATAAATTAAAATTAAAAATACATAAATAGAATAATAAGCATAATTTAGTTTTTTTAATTAAATGTCCAAAAAACGTATATGGGAAAATTTTAGAAAGTCTAACTGGGCTAAATATATAAAAATAAGCATTTCCACTTAAGTGTGAACAAATATGAAATAGAAAAAAAATCTTAATTTAACCATAGTCAGTTATATGTAATTTATGTACACTGCATCATATTCTATAACTCTTTATAATTTGAAATGGAACTGGCAGGGTTATTGTGTTCTCCAATATTAAAATATCACCTTTAATCTCCAATATTAAACAATTTTGAAAATCAATTTACAAAATACATTTCAGATTTGAAAAAAAATATTGTTTTCATTAAATATAAGGCATTCAAGAACTCACTCCATAAAAATCAAACCTAATGGTGCTCAAATCTATCATTACATAATATTTTAAAATAACCTATGCATATTCACAAATATACATTATATAATCACTGTATTTTTAAAATTATGTCTAAAATACATAAATGTTATATAAATAGTTTTAGTTTGGTCAAAGAACAATGAGAACAAAACATGTCTACAAATGTTCAGTAAAGATAAAATTTTGTTTACAAATATTTTTAATCCATACTTGTAGATGTAACCAACCGTCTTATTAAATAAGAAACACAGAGCCAAGGTAAAGATAAAAGCCCAAGAGGTCAGAGCTAAGAGCCTTACCGCTTGCCGCCAGCTAGCTTCTCCCGCCAAGAGACCTCTCCGAAAAAGGAGCTACTTCCTGTGCGTTTGTCTTATAAAGAGTTCTTGTTCTTCCTTCTCATTGGTTGTAAACCCAACCATATGACCGTCTCGTCACTGCCTGTCTGTGGGTCACTCCAGGTCTTCTATGGTTGGTATTAAGATCAAAGGCGTGTGTCTCCAATGCTGGCTATATCCTTGAACACACAGAGATCTACCTAGTTCTGCTTACCAAGTGCTGGGATTAAAGGTGTGCACCACCACCGCCCTGGCTTTCCCTATGGTTTGCTAATAGCTCTGACCCCTAGGCAACTTTATTTATTAACATATAAATAAAATCACATTTCAGTACAAATAGAATACCACTATATTTCCCCTTTTTTATTTTAATAAAAAGAAAAAAAGGAAAGTTGTAACTAATAAGAAAAACTATATACAAAAGTACAATAACTATATACAATATATACAAGTGATGAATACCTAAACAATGTCTAGTCCATTTGTATTTGACAAATTCAGAGAAAATAATTC